>SNRZ01000190.1:0-98011 GCA_008729115.1 Dirofilaria repens
AACATCCCCTAATATCTCTCGATGTCTGATAAACCATTCTCAAAAATACTAAATCAATTTTCTTGACATTTATCAGTAAACTTCACTTCTCAGTATCCTATCATTTATTCCACAAATACTTTGCTTAAATCACTCAAATTTTAGCTCTTGAAAGATTGAAAATTTGTTAGTTACAATTAAAGCTTTTCTTCAATATATTTAACAAAATTTCATTCAAATAGGGATGAAGAAAATAGTAAATCAGAATCAATCAATCAATGATATTTGGTTGATTAATATAAATGAAAATTTATTTAGCATTGACCACATAATGCGTTATTTTTTTATCTCGAATTTTCGAGAAATGATTAGTTATTCGTTTTCTAAATTCTGTGATATTCATATGTCGGACAGTTTAAAAATAAAAAGTAAATAAGAAAATTTTTTGAATAGAATTATCAAACGGAATTATTGCTACTTGTAGATTCTGAATATCAATGCAAAAATATAAGACGATGGTTTTCATTTACTAAAAGTATGTGTGAAATTTTAACAAAAACATCTCAATTTTCTTTCCAGTTTGATTAGCTTTTTATTGTTGCAATTTATTATTGTATTTTAATCGAACAGCAATTTCAGTTTAATAGGCAACTAGTTAGTATAATAGCCTTTTGTCTATTTTATTGTAAATAATCATATTCCTTGCTGAAAAAAAAAAAGCCAAGATTTTTTGGATTTTTTTTGATTGCTTTCCACAAATAATAACTCTTTTACTTTTATTTTTATTTTTTTTTTCACAACAATAACTCTTTTTAATCAATTTCCGCAAACAATAAGTCTTTTAATCAATTTCCGCAAACAATAAGTCTTCTTAATCAATTTCCACAAACAATAAGTATTTTTAATCAATTCCGCAACAATAGTCTCTTAATCAATTTCCACAAATAATAAGTATTTTTAATCAATTTCCGCAAACAATAACTCTTTTAATCAATTTTCTTAAACCACCTAAAACTACAGCAACCGATCAAATCTATTATTGCTTTTTTAATTAAACATTAGAAGTGAAATGCTATTGCTACTAAAATAGATCATTTCATATCTGATTGCTCTCTTTTTTTTTGCATAGGCGAAAAAAGTGAGTTAAAAATTTTTGAACTTTTTATATTAATCATTATCGTTTTATCATTTTTTTTATAATACAAATATATTTATTACCAATTTTGCAAATTTTTATTGTTAGTTTATTTTCTTGCGATTAAAAAAAATTGCACTGCTGTTAAAAAAGATCAAGTTTTAATGATTTGATAGAGTGAAAATGTTTATTCGTTAAATTATCACTGAAATATGCCAAGTAAACGAATATTTAATTGATTAAAAATGATAGAGTGAAAATGTTTGTTGTTAAATTATCACTGAAATATGCCAAGTAAACGAATATTTAATTGATTAAAAATGATAGAGTGAAAATGTTTGTTGTTAAATCACTGAAATATGCCAAGTAAACGAATATTTAATTGATTAAAAATGATTTTTGGAATGAATATGAAGTAAATATTTAATTGATTAACAATTGGATGGAAAATATCAATTGGCTTCTTTGTTAAATTCTTTGTTAAATTACAAAATAATGAGTCAACAAGTTCTCGTTTTGCTACTGTTTTTTTTTTAATATGATCAAGAAAGATTTTTAATTGCAAATGCTTCTTTGCTTAAAATTCCGCGTTATCTTTTATTAGTTTCGACAAAATGTCAGTTATGTATGTGAGAATTTTCATAAATAAATGGAACGGATTCAATATTCGTCAAAGAATTAATTAACAACTTATTTACTTATAACTTTTTTTCGAGAATTATTTCAAATTTAAGAATAATGAAATTTAGGAAATTATTGCGAATGTTATTGATGAGCGGAAAGATAACAATATTTTGTTAGGTAATATTACTCATAAATGAAGCCTTACTTCTTGTCTTGAAATGCTGAGGACAAATTAGAATCTTTGCTACATAATTACAAATCTACTAATTTTATTTATTCGGAACAAAATATTAGCACAGGATACATCTATATAACTAACACTGTAAAGTTGATGAAGGAATTGTAGATGATAATATTGTAAAGTAGAAGAAAAAGTAGATGAAGGAATCTAATTGGCGCAAAAAGAAGATAAGAATTAAAAACCACTAAAGCAGAATGATGTTAGCGGATCGATCGGGAAGATCATTAAAATGCTAAAAGATCTCATCTGGAAATGCATATGTCGCGTATTTATTGGGTGTGAGCTGACGTCGATGGGACCAAATGTCACCAGTGTTGGGGATTGAGTAGGTGTAGTTGAGTTGTATTGAGAGCACACCGTGAAGCAAATACGTTTATTACTGATTGTAGTTAAGTGATAACAATGTTGTTGATGATGATCACTCCTGGTTTATATCTTACCCGGAAGTGGGAGTGGTTAATCCTAGCACCGGAAACATACCGGATATGGAGGAAACATTGCAGTAAGATTAAACGGGGAAATTAGCGTGGGAAGCGTTTAAACATAAGGATGTAGATTGGTTAGGTAAGATAACAACAAAAACGTGCGAAAAACAATTTTAAGGAATGTAGATATGCCATCGATGATTCATGGTTTCACGAGCATTAATTTACAGTGAGTAATCTATTTCATTATTTGTTTGCAAATAAGAAATTTATTTAATTATCTAATTGTTTGTTGGAGTTTCGCGAATAGGCGTTCGCGACAGCATATATTATTTGCATCTGGAAATGCATCTGGAAAATGCATATGCGGAAATGTCCGCATATATTATTTATATTATGCGGAAATAGAGATAGAATTACGACATGAGGAAGATATGCATTATGATAGAAAGAGTTGGGATAGATCAAAACAAGA
This sequence comes from Dirofilaria repens, assembly GCA_008729115.1. Lineage (NCBI taxonomy): Eukaryota > Metazoa > Nematoda > Chromadorea > Rhabditida > Onchocercidae > Dirofilaria > Dirofilaria repens. The sequence continues at coordinate 2,880 of SNRZ01000190.1, forward strand.
AATGCAAATCATGGATGAGGCTTAGATACAATCACATCATTTGTCTATAATCGTATATATGAAGTTTAAATTGTGGGAAAATAAGAATTCAAGCTGTGCTACTACCTACTGCATATTATACACATAAATCTATAAAATTAGAAAGCAGTGATTTGATTTAGTCAAAATACCAACAGAAATTTATTTCGGATTTCTCGACAGAAATACCATTTTATGGAATTGTTAATTAGACCTAAAAAAGTTTGCTATATTCTTCGAGAATTTTGAACAAATTTTGAATTATCACTTGATTGGAGTTACTTCGGATTTCTCGACAGAAATACCATTTTATGGAATTGTTAATTAGACCCAAAAAAGTTTGCTATATTTTTCGAGAGTTTTGAACAAATTTTGAATTATCGCTTGATTGGAGTAAAATAACTAATCGATTATTACTTTACGAATCGAATGCAGCAGATATTAAATTTCATTATTAGCAAGATATATCATGCACTGAAAATAACAAGCAATATTTTGATCATTTTGAATTTTTACGGATTATTTATTAATATTTATATGTAAACAATAATTGAACGATATCTGTATTGAAGATATGATATAATTATTTCCAATTATCAATGCAATTATCATATCTTAGGAATTATATATTTAATATCTCTCTTTTTTTAGCTTTAAAATCTGGATATGTATTTGAAAATATTCCATGATCATTTCAGATTGTGAGAACGATGAAAGCGTTATTTCACATAAAGATTTATTATTTGATGACTAAGTAATAATTAAAAAGTAAGGAATTTTTGTTTGATTCAGTGATTGCAGTGATCATAGTTATTTTGTTAACACTACAGTATATTAAATCTCTAAATAATTTAACCAAAAAATTGGTTAAAAAAATTGGTTTCAACAAATATGTTATTTCACAAGATTTTGGAAGATGTCAATCAGTGTTTTGTCAGTTGATATGATTGGACAAAAGATCACAGACATGATTTATCAGTTGATATGATTGGAAATAAGATCAAGTTAGTGATATCTATGAGTTCTATTAACTCCAGTTTCTAATCAGTTACAAAAGTCGTGACTGTTTCTAATCATTCATCCATATCAGAAATAATTAGACTACCAATTCAGTGAAGTAGCATCTTATTACTAATTTTTGAGTTAATCGTTTATTAAATTTTAGATTCCCTACATCAGTCCTCCTCAAATGATACCATTTAAAAAAATAAATTGCTAATAGAAATAATCTTCTTAAAATAATCTTCTTAAATAAGATGGATGATTTCTAAATTTTTCCAGTCATCAAACATTGCCGAAAAATATTTCTAGAATCCTCCTGGAGTTTAGCTGAAATTGAAGCTTCAGCTATTTTTTAACAATTTTAGTTGGATTACTTCTTTTAAATACCGTATGGATATATCGATATTGTAAGGAATGACTATGGTTTGGTTTAGAATTCCATTATTTTCGATTCCGAATTTCAGATTATGGAGGATACAGATTTTAATGAATTATTCATACAACAGATTACGGAAGCTGATTTTGATTGCATAAAAAAATTTTTGTTAACGGATTTTTTACTTAATGAACCGCTGAATAGATCGATCAATTTAACTGCGGAAGATTCATATGAGTTATTTGATGGTTAGCTTATTGAGCTCTTGTCTTTTCCTTTTGCTATTTTCATTTTTAAAATTATTACAACGCGAAATTTTTTTTAAATTTAGTTTAATTTTTTGATGATACTTTAAAAAAAATTCTGAATTAGGTTATTGCGCTAATTAATTTTAACAGATCTGATAAATGCTGGAATTGCCTCTTCATTATCATATATATTAAGAACGCCCGATGGTAAGATTGCTGCACTTAGGTTGGCTTCAATATTGAATCGACCGGAAGGAGTGTGTCCCAGTGAAGTATACTCATTAACTTGTCTACTTTTTCCTTAATATCTTCGCTTCTTTTATTCATAAAATAATCAAAAAATAATTTGCATATGTATTGTTATGAAAAATTTGCCAAAAATGTTCATTTGAAATTTCTATAAAACTTCTTCAGCATAATGACATGTCAACTTGGAAGAAAAATGCAGCAAATGACAATAATAACAAGAAAGCGACAAAAAAAAGAAACTTTCTCCGAAAGCACGAATTATCGCAGATATTCTTCAGGAGTTGGAAAGCAAGGCTTGTGAATTCATCTTTCTATTGAATGGAATATTCTTGTTTATGTTTATGCTTAAACGTTTATGTAACACTGAAGTATTTTGCAGATTTGGGTTCTTACCAATCCAGGCTTAAAGCATCTGTTGCTTTGGTCCATAATTTCAGTGCACAAAGATTATACTCGACGTGGACTTGCTGAAAAAATGCTTTGTTATAATTTGGATGAGGCTAGACAAATGGGATGTCAGGGATGCGTTTCAGAAGCATCCGCATTTAAATCCCAATTGGTATTTGCATTTTCCCAGCTATATTTCTTGCATATTATAAATTCTGTCTTTTAAAAGAAGACGAATATTGACGACCAAATCTACCTCCCACAAATCCAGCTCTGCTCTAATCAATCTTAGATCATATTAAAAATTTTTCGATCTGCAATTAAGTCATTTCTGAATTCTCAACTTAGGTCATCTTAATTCTTCAATATATGATAACTTTAATGATAATAATTTGCAGTTATTTAAAAAGCTTGGATACGAGATAATTCACGAAATAAAGCACAGTGAATGGCTTGATGATAAAGGACAACAAATCTTCAAATGTGATGACAACACTAATTCTACACAACTTGTTTTCAAACTACTCTAACGGCCCCTTTTGGGAAAAAAAAATTCTTCAAATAATCTTTAAAAATTCTTTTCAATTCCAATAATTATTGAAATCTTAATTCCGTTAGACAAATTTATGTTCCATTCATTGGAACAATTCACTTAACAATTACTAAACAAATTATTAATTTCAATTTTATAAAATCGCGCTCAAAAATAGTTTTGTCCCTTTTTTCTCTCATTTTTTATTTCATAAGCCAAGCTATGTGAAACATTAAGTATGGCCAGAGACAGAAATGTTTAACAGACGTATTCATCATTACACAGCAAATATAAAAATATTTTAATGTTATCGATTGATTGATTACTTGGCCTGTGAGTCAATGAGGAACTTGGCTTATGAGTTAATAAGAATGTAGCTAGCAATGGTAATTAATGCTAATTATAGGCGTATTGATGACATAATTTTGGACATATGTTGTCATCCTTCGGATTGATTCCCGTTGTTTTCTTATTCAAAGTTAAATCTATTATTTTTACTATCAGCAAACACCTATATCATTATTATTGATTGATTCAAACAATTCTATATATATATATAAGTAATTTGTTTGCTTCACTTAAATATTTATATATTTTGCTTATATAATTTATTTTACCTTCATAATCGTCAGGTAATTCGAGAAAAAAAAATTGTTTTTCCCAACTGTATATTCCTTAATAAATATATACATCTTTTACGTATGATTTCATTCTAATCATTGAACAGAGATGAATTCTGCTTCTCATTTCTCATAGATTTCTTCAATTTTCTTTGTTTCACTACTTTGAAATGGACTACAAATTTGAATAATTAAACTTTTATTGCTATAAATTTGATAAAACATCAAACAGCACAATAGCTACAATATCTAAGGACAAATTTAATCACAACATGCAATAAGAATAAGATGGAAAAGAGATTAAATAACGTAAGATATGATTATGCAACCGACGTCTATCAATCATATCTTTAGAAATGCTTTTGATGGACAGGATTCTCCTCTTCTCGAATATGGAAGATTTTGGTGCAGTGTTCTGAGATCAAGAATTAACGCTTTTGTTAGCGTATGTGAAGAGAAGCTCTTTATGCTATACAATAAATATGCAAGTATAACATATACTTAGCAATGTTAAATTCAGGATAAAGAAATCATTGATTCTCTGCTTCTTCTGGCTATTTTAAAGATATTATATAAATATATAGCAAAGAACGATGAATTATTATCATTAATGCACACTGATAAAGCGATAAATGAATGAATGAATAAAAATATGCGATCATTATTCTTTGATCTTATTAAATCTCAATGCTTGATGAATTGATAAGATTGATAAGTGAAAGGGAAAAATTTTAATACTGAACCCAGCAGATAGTTGACTCTCTTGAATTCAACCAATCAATTTATCAATATTATTTATCACTCATTTTTATCAATAAATAAAACGATAAATGAGATGTAAATGATGAATTCCTCATAATTTGTATATTTATCTACATGAACTTTGTTTTAGCATCCATTAGTCGATCAATTTTTTCCTCAATTGATAATTGAATTCTTTTAAATATGTTAAAATATGTTTCGGTTAAAGTTTACATAAATTAGCTTTCATCTGATTCAAAATGATGTCGACAAAAGCTGAAAGATTTAATTAACTTTATATAGATAGAAATATGAAAAGGTCAGAAAATACCACAATAATTGTAAACAATGGGAAAATTATAGATACAAGAAATATCAGAATTCAAGTAATCTGATACTTAATTAAATACAGTTCCAAATGAGTCAAAAAGTCAAAAATATCTGTTGCGCTGAATTTGATGCAGGAATTTTATCGATTAGTGATTGATCAATTTCTATAACTCTCTATATATGCACTTAAGGCCTTCCATTTTATCACATTTGCCATGCTTTACTGATTAATAATATATTTTATATGCTGAGTATTTATAGAGTATTTCTACAACTAAACTTGATTTTTCCCACCTCTGATAACATCTCCAAAATGCTCCATTCATCGCTCAGCAAAATATGATCAATCAATCATGAAGTGATATAATGGACCACGTAAGGTGAAAGCAATACTGTTAAAAACTTTTATTGAATTCTCCTCGAAATTACTGTCAAATGGATTGATCAAAAAAAAAAATTAGAAATCAATATGGAGTGAGTAATAATTTATTTTGATAAAATCGAATTCACATGCAACACTTAAGCGAGATTAGCGAAATATCATACTTATCAAAAGTATGAGAATAGATTGAAGGCTTGATCTTAAAATTTCTCGAATTATTTGCTTTCATCGAACACAAACTGCTTTATTACATATTCCAACTATCATGACGGAAATTGTACAGAAAATCAGCTACAAGATAATTCGATTACTCTTTCATCATTTACCAAAAACTTGACAATCACTGAATTAATTTGATTAAAATGAAATTAATTTATCATTTTTCGAATTCCTATATATACATTCTATTTCCATTATATTGTATGCAATATGAATAAGTTATATTAATGATACATATATTTATGTAGAAATATATATATATATATATATACATATTAACTATAGCAATGATAATATTTATTTTCATTATTGTTTTTACTGTACGCAGAGATTTATTTTTATCCAATGATTTGTGTTATGTTCGAATTTTTAATCCTATTTTTTTACGTACTGAAACAGAATTAAATGATAGAAAATTGAATTTATGTTTATCTGAGAGTTAAGAAATTTTCATATCAAATCAGTAATTTTGATATATTTTCTGTGAAAATTCAAATCGAGATGTTATTTTTTGCGCATATAATATAATAAATTGTTCAACTTTTTAAATTAAAATTTGCTATAAATTGAATATGATGTTAATTGATGTATATTATTAGTAGTTCAAATGAAGTTATTTTACGTAAACTTTAACTAAAACATATTATAACATATTTAGAAGAATTCTAATTATCAATTGGGAAAAAAATTGATCGACTAAATGGATGGTATTTATATTAAAATATGTTTTAGATAAAGTTTGCATAAAAAAAGCTAAAATAAAGTTCATATAGATAAATATATGAATCAAGAAGAATTCATCATTTACATCTTATTTATCGTTTTATTCATTGATAAAAATGAGTGATAAAGAACATTGATAAGTTGATTGACTGAATATTGACAAGTCTCATTAATTTACATATTATAGTTCAATAGAGCCAATTCTATCTGCTGAATCCAGTGTAGAAGTTTTTCCCTTTCACTTATCAATCTTATCAATTCATCAGGCATCGAGATTTAGTGAGATCAAAGAAAATGATCGCATATTTATTCATTCATTCATTCATTCATTCATTCATTTATTGCTTCATTGTTCATTGTTTATTATTGTTTAATATTTATTTATTAAGGAATATACAGTTGGGAAAAACAATTTTTTTTTCTCGAATTACCTGACGATTATGAAGGTAAAATAAATTATATAAGCATTAATATATATAAATATTTAAGTGAAGCAAACAAATCCTTATATATATATATGGAATTGTTTGAATCAATCAATAATAATGATATAGGTGTTTGCTGATAGTAAAAATAATAGATTTAACTTTGAATAAGAAAACAACGGGAATCAATCCGAAGGATGATAATATATGTCCAAAATTATGTCATCAATACGCCTATAATTAGCATTAATTACCATTGCTAGCTACATTCATATTAACTCATAAGCCAAGTTCCTCATTGACTCACAGGCCAAGTAATCAATCAGTCGATAACAGTAAAATATTTTTATATTTGCTATATAATGATGAATACGTCTGTTAAACATTTCTGTCTCTGGCCATACTTAATGTTTCACATAGCTTGGCTTATGAAATAAAAAATGAGAGAAAAAAAGGACAAAATTGTATTTTTTGAGCGTGATTTTATGAAATTGAAATTAATAATTTGTTTAGTAATTGTTAAGTGAATTGTTCCAATGAATGGAACATAAATTTGTCTAACGGAATTAAGATTTCAATAATTATTGGAATTGAAAAGAATTTTTAAAGATTATTTGAAGAATTTTTTTTTCCCAAAAGGGGCCGTTAGAGTAGTTTGAAAACAAGTTGTGTAGAATTAGTGTTGTCATCACATTTGAAGATTTGTTGTCCTTTATCATCAAGCCATTCACTGTGCTTTATTTCGTGAATTATCTCGTATCCAAGCTTTTTAAATAACTGCAAATTATTATCATTAAAGTTATCATATATTGAAGAATTAAGATGACCTAAGTTGAGAATTCAGAAATGACTTAATTGCAAATCGAAAAATTTTAAATATGATCTAAGATTGATAGAGCTAAAAATTGAGAACTGGATTTGTGGGAGGTAGATTTGGTCGTCAATATTCGTCTTCTTTTAAAAGACAGAATTTATAATATGCAAGAAATATAGCTGGGAAAATGCAAATACCAATTGGGATTTAAATGCGGATGCTTCTGAAACGCATCCCTGACAACCCATTTGTCTAGCCTCATCCAAATTATAACAAAGCATTTTTTCAGCAAGTCCACGTCGAGTATAATCTTTGTGCACTGAAATTATGGACCAAAGCAACAGATGCTTTAAGCTTGGATTGGTAAGAACCCAAATCTGCAAAATACTTCAGTGTTACATAACGTTTAAGCATAAACATAAACAAGAATATTCCATGCAATAGAAAGATGAATTCACAAGCCTTGTTTTCCAACTCCTGAAGAATATCTGCGATAATTCGTGCTTTCGGAGAAAGTTTCTTTGTTTTTGTCGCTTTCTTGTTATTATTGTCATTTGCTGCATTTTTCTTCATAGTTGACATGTCATTATGCTGAAGAAGTTTTATAGAAATTTCAAATGAACATTTTTGGCAAATTTTTCATAACAATACATATGCAAATTATTTTTTGATTATTTTATGAATAAAAGAAGCGAAGATATTAAGGAAAAAGTAGACAAGTTAATGAGTATACTTCACTGGGACACACTCCTTCCGGTCGATTCAATATTGAAGCCAACCTAAGTGCAGCAATCTTACCATCGGGCGTTCTTAATATATATGATAATGAAGAGGCAATTCCAGCATTTATCAGATCTGTTAAAATTAATTAGCGCAATAACCTAATTCAGAATTTTTTTTAAAGTATCATCAAAAAATTAAACTAAATTTAAAAAAAATTTCGCGTTGTAATAATTTTAAAAATAAAAATAGCAAAAGGAAAAGACAAGAGCTCAATAAGCTAACCATCAAATAACTCATATGAATCTTCCGCAGTTAAATTGATCGATCTATTCATCGGTTCATTATATAAAAAATCCGTTAACAAAAATTTTTTTATGCAATCAAAATCAGCTTCTGTAACCCGTTCGATGGATAATCCATTAAAATCTGTATTCTCCATAATCTGAAATGCGAAACGAAGATAATGAAATTCTGAGCTAAACCATGATCATTCTTCAAAATTGATAAATCCATGCGAAATAATCCAAGTGAAGTTGTTAAAATAACTTTACGAATATTATTGACGAAATTATCAATCAATAAAATGGTATGTTATCATTCAAGAAAGAGAGTTGTATTATCATCATTAGTTCGCATAACTACAAGCGAAAGTATTTATTGACCTGAATGGCATTGTATATGGCATATGATAAGAAAAGCTAAGGATTCAATTTCTTAAACGTCTGGAATTCTAGACATATTTTTTGACAATGCTTAATGATTGGGAATATTTGGAAAGCATTCATCTTATTTAAGAAGTTGTTATTTTGCTGTCGATTCTATTAATAGATCAATTTTTGAAATGATATCAGTTGTGGAGGACTGATGTAGGGAGGTTTAAAATTTAGTAAACAAAAACGATTAACTCAGATGTCAATAAAGTTTGGAAATATGTGACTGTTCAATAACTTGGCGGTCCGATTACTGCTGGCATATGATGAAGGATTAAAAACAGCCAAGATTTTTTGTAAATCGATTAGAAATTGGAATCAATATAGGCTCATAGACATCACTAACTTGATCTTTATTTTCAAACAGATTAATTGACAAATCATTAGTGCTTGAAGAGGATTCGAAAATAATCTAAGGAAAATTTAGGAAAAAAGGACAAATTGAAGAAATCGGAGTTCTATAAAAATCGAACAACATTTTCCTCTTTATTAAACTTTATGAAATTATAAAAATCAACTCAATCTTTTTTTTTCATTTACTGTCGATATAAGACATTGAATTCCCTGAACATTTACGTCCGTTTCAACATTCCATTTTTGTATTAAGTATAGCTTTAATATCATAATTACACTTCATTACAGAACAAATCTTTATCCATTTTCCAATAATTTCACAATATCAGAAATCGTTGACGAACAGTCTAATAGATGAATATATGGATGAATGAAATAGTTATTTTCTATGTCTCTTTTATCTTTTATCCAATAAAAATAAGATTAAGGAAAATTGATTTAGAAGATTTTTTTGATTAAAAATTCTTCCGTTGTAAAAATCGATAAAAATAAATGAATTATATGATACAAACGGCTAGGAAACTTTGCTGAGACACAAATAATTTGAAAAAAAAAAATGTGCAAGAAGTGCGAGATTTTTTAAAAAATTTTGTGAAGAATGTCAGATAGGTTCGTAGTTTTGAATTTCAAATGAATGATTAAGCAGAATGTTTGTTTCGGAAAGTTTAACGAAACGATGAATGGATTTGAATTTAAATAAAAGATTATCAGCAAAATAATTAATCAGTTGCAGGTTAACAGAATAATAGATGGAAAGACAGAAAAGTGTTATTTGGAAATTAGATAAAAGAATAAAAAGGAGACAGGTTGTCGAGAATGCTGAAGCCATTTGTTATGGACAAATTCAATCAATAAGCTAAGGCTGTAAGAATATTTGAATTCTTCATAGAAAATGCTTTTAATGAGAAAAATCTAATTTGACCAATTTGCACAATTGCATTCATTACATAAGCACATTGGCAAATATCCTATTAAAAAGTACAAAGGCCTGAAATTACAAGGAGAAACAATGATCCAAATATGCTGATAGATTCAGGCCAAAGGAAAGGACACCATTCTCGACTGTTTATATTGGAAGAGAAGATTCAGAGGACAATGCTGTATCAAAGTGATAATTTTATCAATTGTACAAATAACTAGTCGTTTAGCATAAATAAATATCATACGCCAGCAGTCATCATAAACGATAACAAAAGCATCAAATGCGCTTAACCCATCATCACATTTCACCATCTTTCCTCTGCAGCCTTGTCATATGACGTACGTCACATGACGTTATTAGTTATGCACTCATTAAGTTTTATTATTACTCATGAACAATCATCATGATGGTAGCGTAAACAGGTATATATTCTCGTTTAAGCAACCTTATTATTTCAGTAATCAAGTATATGAATTAATTATTTAAGTTTTAATTTTTAAGTTAATATTTAATTTTTAAGTTAATATTTTTTCAAAATTTTTCGATTAATATTGATTAAGAAGCAGCATAAATAAATGAATGATAAATGGTCATAAAATTCTCGAATTTCACCTTATCAAAAGATAGCGAATAAAATTTGAACTAATAATTAAACAAAATTTCAAGGCTATATGTGCAATTATAAATCGATAGATTATATTGAAATAAAAATTTTATTTTATTTACATCAAACAGACAACATATGAATGTATTAGGAGAAAGAGACAAATCACATGATAATTGATAATAAATTAATAATAGCAGGCATATTAAACAAACCGTCATTCTAATATCATTTTGATAAACATCATATCATTGAAAAACTATGCATTTTTGCTTCTACCTATTTCCAACGTGAATTATCTTCAACGATATACATTCACAAATTTTGTATCAACTCGCTTTATACGCTAAAACGTATATACTTGAAAAAGAATTGTACCATTTCATTAATTTATGTTTTGTTTACTCGAAAAAAAAAAGCAAAAAAATTCTTTTTCTTATCTAATAAAATGAAGTAATGTGCAAATTTGCTTTACTTTATATATTTTTTTTTTGTTTTTTTTTTTGTTTAAATTTAAAAATCATATACCGAAATGCTATATTTTTCATATCGAAATGCTACATTTTTCACCGAAATGCTATATTTTTATGTAGCAAAAAATTTTTATTCAATTTAGAAAATAATAACAAATAAATAAGCTGCAAAAGAGAGGATACTTCAAATGATAAAGTGCATACTCTCGAATTCACTTTTATAATACATTTTGATTATTCTTACAACGAAAATCATAACTTTTCAATCGCTTCATGCATATTTCACACTTAATATTATTTTACATAAATAGTGCAGAGAATATTATTCATACTAAAAACAATAAATAAGGCCTAGAAATTTAAAAAATGGATATTAATATGGCCAAAAATCTATTATTCATATTAAAAACAATAAGTACGGGTCCAGAAATTTAAAAAATGAATATTAATATGGCCAAAAATCTATTATTCATATTAAAAACGATAAATAGGGCCCAAAAATTTAAAAAATGGATACTTAATAAGGTCAAAAATCCAAAAAATTGAATGTTATGAAGTTAAATTATCAAATAATTTATCAATTTTTGTAAGAAAAGAAAATGAATTTAAAATGAAAATGAAGAGAGAACAATTCAACAACGTTTGGTTCATCCTATAGCGCCATATTTTGCTTGGCACAAATCGTTTGCAGTTCATAGCAGATTATTACGGTGCGTACAATCATGAATGCAAATGATCATCGTTATTTCTTGCTTCTATACTGTACCTCTTTTTTTTTTTACATGAAAATATTTTACGATAATTTGGTTAGTATCTTGATTTGAAGTATCTTGAAGACTTGCATTGTTTGCACTTCATATATTTGACATAAATTAGATAAAATTAGTGTCATATGTTTCAGATTCTATTTATTCAGGAGTTTCAGTATCTGCTCGAATATTTTATTATTATACGGAGTATTTCTATTTGAAATATTTTTCAGTGTATCAATTTGTCAATAAAGATTTTCTATCTGCAGCGATAGATTTAGATTGATTAAATTTTTATTTATCACACAATATCGAACATTTTGATGGTTTTTGCTAATCTGATCAAATGATAAAATCCAATTAGAGCAATTCAAATTTTAGACAACTGAATGATTAAAAATGATTAATTAGATTTAGATTGATTAGGCTTGTTTAGTATGTTCAAATTTTAAACAACTGAATGATTAAAAATGATTAAACCTATCCATTCAATGATTAATTAGATTTAGATTGATTAGACTTGTTTAGTATGTTTATCACACAATATCGAACATTTTGATGATTTTTACAAATCTGATAAAGTGATAAAATCCAATTAGAGCAATTCAAATTTGAGAGAACTAGTAATTAAAAATTATTAAACCTGTTATGGACAAAAAGTAGATCATTAGTCCTTAAGAATTCAATCGCTGCATTAGAATTATGTAGTGGATTATATCTGAGAAATTTTACTACCAAATTAAAGAAATCAATTTATAAAATGAATTTGTGGATACTGAATACAATAGAAATAATAAAAATTTTTTAATGGAAGATTTTATTGGGATGAAATCGAACGGTGACATAAAAGAAATGTGAATTTGCATTGATGAACATACACTTTCAAATCATAATGTTTGCTATTGCAAATTTGTAAAATTTGATTCATTTTTGTAATACATTTTAAAATCTGATTCATTTCGATTCTCAGATAATTTAAATTATTACAATCTCAAACTTCTGAAATCATAAAGATTGGTAATCTGAATAAAAAAAATTGTAGCCTGTTATGCATATTAACAACGGTTGTCATGAAATTTGCAATTCAATCAAACCTTTTCAAATATTTCCTTTAGTGGTGATGATGAAATGAAATTTTATCATAAAGAATAGTGTAAGCAAATGATAAATAAGAAATATTCAAAACTCAGTACTTTCTTATAAGAACATCTGAAAGCTAAAATTTATAAGTTGTATACATGAATAGCAAGTGTTTTAATCGAAAATCCAAAGTGATAAGTTAAAATTAGAAATATATTTTTGTAAAATAGAAATTGTCATTATCTAATGTAATACATTATTCATTCAATTAATCATATTTTAAATGTTTGGAAAATAGAAAGAGAGAATATAAAGTCGAAACATTCGTCAGAAATTAAGAAAGTATCATTAAAATTGAATTCTCTTTTTTGAAAAAAAAAAAAAAAAAATGAAGAAGTGTTGTTAATATGTTAGCTGTTCCAAACTATCGAATGCTTAAAGTTTTGTCTTTAACTTTGTCCAAATACATCTATATTTTAAGATTAAATATTTATGAAGTCCTAAATCGACTTTTCTAGATTTTCAATTGTCTACTTTTTTCTTGTTTTTTTTTTTAAAGATTTATTTTGTCCATGTAAATTGTCATTGTTACGAAAAGCAGATTTTAAAGTATTACTTTTTCATCAAAAATTTTTTCACTTTGAAAATTTATATAAACCAAAATTATGTTATTACTAAAATATTTTTTTTAATATAACGTAATCGAGACATTAGATTTGATCCATCTTATCCACGAATAAGATATGCATAGATATTTAAAAGCACAATATTAAAAATGAATTTGAGAGAAATATTGCAATTATTCTGCTTCCATATATGAATTTCAGGTGGAAAAATGATAAAATAGCAGAGCAAGAATTTTAAAAATTTTTTCAAATTTTTATGCTATTCGGTTATTTCAACCATAATAATTTAGCGATAAATTAATTTTATATATTAATAATATGTTGAATTTAAAGATGATGTGTATTTTGATAATATTTCAATCATAGAATTATTTAGTTTTAATTTATGAAAATTATTTTGCATTATCTGAAACGAGAAATAATCTGGAATTCATAGAAATATATGGGATTTGTCATGGATACTGAATACTTCCAGATGACTAGGCTGATGGCTACTAATATTCATTTCTAATGATGCATTTTTGACTCTATAAAAATCTTGGTAATAAATAACAATAATTGCTAGTAATCATTTTTCAATTATTATTCTCGTATCTCGTTTAATAATAATTTATTACTGAAGTTCATAATGGATTAGTTATGTGGAAAGTTTCAATTTTTTTTTCGCACTTCTCATATGAATTACTTAAGTAATATTTTATTAATAAAAATTTGTATAAAAAAAAAATGAAATTCTTCTTTTTATTAAAAAAATGCAATTCTCATTTGAGCTAAATTGTTGTTTGGATCAAATTTGTAATATATTTAAAAAAATTCATCGTAATTTTGTCGAATTTCAAATAGGCAATAAAATAAAAGTAGCATTCAATGAAAATTGAATGGCTTTTTGTTTTTTGAATTATGCGAAAGCTTTAACGAATAAAATGAAACTTAACATTCTGCTCAATCATTTTGAAATTACACTGGAATTTAAAAATAAAAAAAAAAAAAAAAGAAATTGAAGAACATGTGATCATCAAAGGGTGCTTAAAAGTAGGGCAATCTGAAAAAATAAAAATTTTTTTTTTACCAAAAAAAAAGTTCAAAAAAAAAGAGAAACAGTAAAGAAAATGGAAAAAGTATATTATGATGTACTTAAAATTTTTATAGTATAGATTTATAGTTTAGATCTATACTGTAATTTATGCTATAGATATGCAATATTCATTTGGTATAGATTTATAGTATAGAGTACGCAAAATTCACGAAATTGAATTTTTTTGTCCACACAGGGATTTGGCGATTATTTTTGCAAAGCCTAAAATGAATGTATTGCTTGGCTTTATAAATGGAGAAATTTGAGTTAAATATGTTAATAAAAATATAAGAATAATAAATAGTAATATTCGCTGATTTATTTAATTGACCATGTAATAATCATTTTTTATCGCTTTGTCTGATTAAAATTAATCAAATTTGGTATAGCCAAATTAATCGTAGTGGAAATGTTTGCTGATTTATATCGACCAGTAAAAGTATCATTCTATTTGGTACTATTTCCTACTGTAATCAGCCTAGAACAATGCGATTTGTGTTACTTACAAATTACGTTGCAAAAGATGAAACGTTTCTCATACGGAATCCTCGAAGTACGGTATGCCGTTTTCGTATCATTTAATTTCAGGGTCCGGTAACTATTCCTAGTTTAGTAGTAGGATGGGGTATTAAGTTTGATGCTTACATAATTATGTTTATATATACTATCAAAATATAAGTTTAAATATTCAATGAACTTATCTGCATAATGGGCCGTATTTTACGTTTTCATTGTTGATGTCAATTTTTAATCATACATATTTTTTTTGCAGCATGTAATGATAATATCAAAAAACATTAGGTATTCATTCAAGAAAATTCTTACACCATCGTAATATATTTCTATTTAATTTTATTTTTTCTTTTTCAGGGCATTCCTTATCAGTTTGACACATCAAAAGAGTGAGAAATAATTGTGGTGAATCTGTTTTTTTTTTTCACCCTGATTTATCATATCATAAGTCATAATGATACGATTTATTCTTATCCAAAATCGTGCGGGCAAAACTCGATTGGCTAAATGGTATATGAACTTTGATAATGATGAAAAGCAGAAGCTAATCGAAGAAGTACATGCTTGTGTAACGGTACGAGATGCTAAGCATACAAATTTCGTAGAAGTGAGTTTCTTTTTCTCCGTCTTTCTCTCGCTATTAGTAGTTATTTAAATTAACAGTTTAGTTTTGTAAGGAATAGTTTGATAAAGAATATTATAATTCAACATTCGCGCTCTGTTGGAAAATAGTTGTTTAGAATAATAACTTCAGTAACGTGAGAGAGCGATATTGCTTCGAAAAATTTTTGAATTCAATTCTTGGTAAACGATAGAATTAAATAGTTAGAAAGTCACCATATCAGGTCAATAATATTTGTCGAGAATATATGGAAGTATTTGATGTATTTTCTATATATTCCATAATTCTGTAGTGAATTATTATTTTTCAGTTTCGAAGTTTCAAAATAGTTTATCGGCGTTACGCTGGTCTCTATTTTTGCATTTGTGTTGACATATTAGACAATAATTTATATTATTTGGAAGCAATACATAATTTTGTGGAAGTTTTAAATGAGTATTTTCACAATGTCTGCGAACTTGATTTAGTCTTCAATTTTTATAAGGTAAATATTTCTCTTTTTTTTCTCATTTGCGTTTAATATGTTTATTCAAGCACCATTTATAATTCAGTAAAAAAATTAGGTATAGTTTGAGATGATTGCAAATCTCATTTCTATTCAAATATATTGTAAGTATGTTGCTGAACAGTGAAACTTCTTTTTGTACCTAATTTTCTCATTAAAATGATATTATGAAAAAGAATGCTAAAGTATATTTTATACCAAATTTTAATATCTATGGTGCAAGGTTTTTTCTTTTGTACTCACAGCAATAGGTAATGCTTTCTTATTAAAAGTGATTACATCTTATTAAAAAGTATAAAACTTCTGCAATGATTCTTCAGACTGACTGGTTATTGTTTTGTTTACATTTTATTTTACTTTTGTATTTTTATTTTTTGATAAGCACACTTAACGGAGTATGTTTTACTTAGCCATATATATTTTCTAAGTTATCCATAATTTTGTTCTCTGTTCTTCTTTTAGGTTTATACAGTTGTTGATGAAATGTTTTTGGCTGGTGAAATACGTGAAACTTCGCAAACTAAGGTGCTAAAACAGTTGCTTATGCTTTCATCCTTGGAATAATTGAGTAATTTCCATATGATATGAATTTTTAATTTCCATTAGTCAGATCTTTTGAATTCGTTCCTTTTTTTTTCATCTTGATAAACATTTAAATGATGCAGTGAAAATTCCAGATATTTTATAGTTGCATATCCATAAATTCCAGATATTTTATAGTTGCATATCCATCTCTTTATTCACTTCTTATCTTCAGTTCCTGATACCATGCTATTGAAAAATGAGATTAATATGAATGCTAAGCAATTTTATATATTTTATTGTATCATACATAACATATGAAGCAATAAAAAATGTTCTTTTCTTACTTAGTACAGTTGTTAAGATGGAACTATCTCTAGGGAATTTCTCATAAAGCCAAATCAAATCAATAGTTTTGTAGATATGCTTTGTTTGTGATTTTCCATTCTATGCACCAGTAAACATTATTCATGTTTACATTCTTATTCATTTATTTGTTCTTGATGATAATTCTGAAATTTAAGATTAGCATTGTTTGACATTGCAGGATGTATTGCCAAGAAAAAGATGTTTTGAAACTAAAAAAAAAAAAATGTTTTCATTGCAATTCGATATCGGAATTCAGGCGAAATATTTATGTATCAGATTTTTTTTTTTGATTATTTTTTAATGTTACAAGAATGTTTCCAACATCAAATAGTTGGATTAGATGGGCAGATAGTCTTCATTATTTAATTTTTTTTTTCCTTTATATTGTTTAATTATATTTAGTTTTCTCTTCATTACTTAATTTTTTTTTCCTTTGCATTGTTTAATTATATTTTATTTATTTATTATTTTTGAAGTAGTATTTTTTACTTGTTGCCATTAATAATAATTTATTTCTCGGAATTAAATATTTTCCTTATTTAGTGCTACTTTCTATAATTCATTTAATTTTGTTTTGATTTTTTTTTTTTTATAAATTATTTTATAACAATAATATTGTTGTATTTATTTGAAATGTCTTGAAACAATGTATTGTTTTGTAAGAATGGAAAAATTTAGTCGAACTGAAATTTGATTATATATTTGTAAATATAACTAGTAGAATTGTTAATACTAGTCGAAAGAGCAATTGCTCAAGTGTTTTAAAACAAGCTTGTAAGTGATCGAGCTAAATAGAGAAATATAAATATTTTTTTTTTTTTTTTTTTTTTAAAGCATTTCAGGATTTAGTTAAGTGTAGATATTTCAATCTTTGATAACCATCAATGTTTAAAGTATAAATGTAGAAAATATGATGTTTAAGTAGTATATATTATATTTGCTATGATATATTTTATAATCTATTTCGATATGCTTTATTGAAAATTGATTGGAATATGAAATAAATGTGTAATTTTATTATATTTTAAAATTTCCTTCCTTTTCCACTTTTTATCTGACATTTTTTTTTTTTTTTTGACTCTTCATTTTTTTGAGTAATATAGAAGAGAATTTTATCTGACAGTTTTGTTAAGTTTTGGACTGATGATATTAATCAAGTTCTGGACTGATAATGTTAAAGTTGTGTTTATATTTCTACTAAATTTTTTAGATGGAATTACTTGAGAATTTTCAGGAAATTGAATAATTTTCCTTGATTATTTAATCAAATATTATTTATATGCTTTTATATAATTCGAAAGAAATTATATTCAAATAATATTTCTGCTTTTTCACATAAATAAGCAATAGATTAATTGTAATAATGAGAGAGGAAAAAAAAATAAGCAAACACAAAATATAAATAAAATCTGCCTAAAAAACATATATAATCATTAATATTTAAATCTAAAAAAAAAAAGAAATTTCAAGGATCAACTTCAGATATGCCTTAAAATTTCTGATGATGAATGAAAGACATGAATGAATCCGTACGAACAGTAGATGTTGAAAATTTTTATCATTTATTAAATATTCGACATGACCTTTCACATTACATGTTTAATTAATGGATATTTCAAAAACTAAACATAAATTATTCGAATATAAATAATTCATCGTGAAAATGAAAAAGAAAAACATCATGATATTTTCGACATAACTTTTAAAGAAAAACATCACGATATTCTCGACATAGCATTTATTATTTCCTTATACTTATTGAACTTTGATCAGCAGAAATTAGTTATATTTTAGATGCCGAATGATGAAAGAGAACGGATTAATTTTTTCAAATGAATTTTACGATTTTAAATTTGAATCTATCAACATCATTTGCATATTGATAATAGACAATGATAATGTTCGATAATAGAAAATGATATGATTGCTCTTTGTCGAATAGATTGAAAGTTAATTTTGTATGCAAATATGCTAGGAATTGTGAAATTTCTTGATGAGTAATAATTTAGGATAAATTTTGACTAATGTTTAGCTCAAGCATTTCAAATATATTAAACAATTTTTTTCCATGAAAAGAATTTATTTAATATATATATATATATATACTTTCAAATTGTAAAATAAATGAAATTTGAAAATGATTAAATTTGACAATCCATCGGTTGATTAGTTGATTATTCGATTTGCGTAATTTTTATCAAATCACAACTAAAATTCAACTTTTTTTTTGAGCTGAATTTAACAATCATCGATTGATTATTCGATTTGCGTAGTTTTTATAAATCACACACCCAAAATTCAACTTTTTTTTGAGCTGAATTTAACAATCAATCGATTGATTTATTCGATTTGCGTAGTTTTTATCAAATCACACCAAAAAATTCAACTCAACTTTTTTTTGAGCTGAATTTAACAATCAATCGATTGATTATTCGATTTGCGTAGTTTTTATCAATCAATCACACCCCAAAATTCAACTTTTTTTTTTTTGGGCTATGTAAACTTTTCAAATTGAAAATATACTAATTGTTAGTTATTTTGGAAAGAAACATCATGAAATTATCCTAATTTACAACTATAAATAGACCAGTTTTTTAATAGCTAACTGCATAATTGCTGAAGTATAATCCGGAATTGAATCATATATTTGTTTGTCGATATTATCGATTTGATTCAAATGATACTTTTATTTGCAAAATTATCAATGAAATTTTTTTTGTTTCGTAATATTATACAATCGTTTAAAATTTATTGTCAATTTTTATCATATAAAATTCATTTATATGATAACAGTATCATTTGCAATTAAAATTCATTTATATGATAACAGCATTATTCGCAATTAAAATTCATTTATATGATAACAATATCATTTGTAATTAAAATTCATTTATATGATAACAGCATCATTCGCAATTAAAATTCATTTATATGATAACAGTATCATTTGCAATTAAAATTCATTTATATAATAACAGTATCATTTGTGATTAAAATTCATTTATATGATAACATTATCATTTGTGATTAAAATTCATTTATATGATAACAATATCATTTGTGATTAAAATTCATTTATATGATAACAATATCATTTGTAATTAAAATTCATTTATATAATAACAATATCATTTGTGATTAAAATTCATTTATATGATAACAGTATCATTTGTAATTAAAATTCATTTATATGATAACAGTATCATTTGTAATTAAAATTCATTTATATGATAACAATATTATTAGTAATTCGATTATTATTCGATTTATTACTAATCGCTTAAATTATCATTCAAATATTTCAACTTTTTATCGTTGCAAAAAAATGTTTTATGTTTGAAAAGTAAAAGTATATTCAATCATATAAATATGATTTCAGCATTTTTTTTTTTTTTTAGAACAAATGCACTTTTTGGCTTTTTATCTGGTTTATCAGATAATCATTTCAATTTATCTTAATCAGATAAATCATTTCAGTTTATTATTGCAAAATAATTGAGTAGTAGTAGTAGAAGAGTGAAATTGATGAAATAGAAAAGTGAAACAATATCTAAAAAATTTATTTAATCTTATCATTCTTCAATTTATTTAATTTCATTTTATCAAAATTTATCATAAATTATTATCAAAAAAAAAAAAAAATTTTTTTCAATTTATCTTAAAACAACTCTTAAATTCGATTTGTTGGCAAAGATTGTTTCACGTAGCAATTATCAATTTAATTTAAAAAATCTGAAATACTATGATTGAAAGATTAACTCAATAAAAATGACTGATGCTAATCTGTGATAAAATAAGCTTTATGAAAGATTTCTTTTTTTATTGCTAATCAAAAATATGCAAAATATTGCAATAGACGTATGTTATCATTGAATAATCATAATTTATCATCGACAATATCATCCACATATTAATGGTGTATTTTAAAGTTTTAAGATTTTTTTTTTTTTGTTTTATTTTCAAATTCTTGAATGAAAATTTTTTAAAATATTTTTTAACAAAACTAAATCTGGAAATTATAAAAATTAGTTAAAAAATTTTTTTTTCATTTGTTAAATTAGGATCAAAATTAAAATTAAAAATCATTTTCTCATTTTCAGAGCGAAATAAATGATGCTTGTAAATGATAAGTAAAATAAGCAATAATTTCAAAATTGATAAAGTGATATTTAAATGATTGATTTTGTTTCATCATTTTGATTAATGATGAAATACATATCTTTCCCTTCACCTTCCACTGCACATTTTCTACCGTTTTACACTTTATCAGAAGCAATGATAAGAATATTTGAAATTTAATAAATTTTGCTGGCATCGAATAATCGCATATTTTAATAATATGCGTACGAATTACGTAATCGCATACGTATGAGTTACGTAAGAATTATAAAATTTACGTGAAAATATAAAAATTGTAGAAAAATGAAATTACAAAAAAAAAAAAAAAAAAATTACATAAATTCACAAAAATGTACGTATATGTTTAAATGATTGAATCACACTTTCGAATTATTTCATTCTATCCAAAATTTTTTATTTTTTATTTTTTATTTTTTTTTCGTATTGACTTTTTCCATTTTCGGCTGTACAATCATAAATTGCTATAAACGAACAATTTTTTAGTTTTTTATTTTTCAAATTATTTCATACAATACGAAAGTTTTATTAGTCATCATTATTATTGAGTTGGTAAATTTGAAAATTATTTCAATCCTATTTTAATCATTTTTAAACTTTTTATTTTAATTTTTTTTAATCATTTTAACTTTTTAATCATTTAACTTTTTAAATCATTTTAACTTTTTAATATTTCAATGAATATGTTTCAATAAGATTATTATAATGATTTTCATTTATCCCATCTTTTGCGATTGTTAGAAATTATTGGTTTGTGGAATTGAATTTTATTGAAATTTAAATTTGAAAAAAAAAATATGAAAAAATGAGCATTCTGAAACGAAATATAGAAATATAAATGAAGCAGAAGGAAAAACTAGTTAATTGAATTCTAATATGACCAAATATTCTTGATTTATTTTCAATAATCCTTTTTTTTTTTTTGTATATGTATTTGTGTATATCTCGATATAGAAAAAAAAATCCGATTTATCTCTTAGCATAGATTTTGAAATTTAATTGATATTCGATAAATGTCAAATAATTAAAATGTGACAGTAGGTATCTAATTTTTTTTTTTTTTTAATTCCTATCAAATTTATTACAAATTTTAACAATTATTTGCCAACTATTTGATTAATAATGAAGGTGTCGTTTCAAATACCATTACACGTACGTCATTAGTTTACGTTTCATAGTAGGGTAATTTTTTTTTAATTCCTATCAAATTTATTACAAATTTTAACAATTATTTGCCAACTATTTGATTAATAATGAAGGTGTCATTTCAAATGCCATTACACGTACGTCATTAGTTTACGTTTCATAGTAGGGTAATTTTTTTTTAATTCCTATCAAATTTATTACAAATTTTTAACAATTATTTGCCAACTATTTGATTAATAATGAAGGTGTCATTTCAAATGCCATTACACGTACGTCATTAGTTTACGTTTCATAGTAGGGTAATTTTTTTTTTAATTCCTATCAAATTTATTACAAATTTTAACAATTATTTGCCAACTATTTGATTAATAATGAAGGTGTCATTTCAAATGCCATTACACGTACGTCATTATTTTACGTTTTATAATAGGATAATTTTTTTTTAATTCCTATCAAATTTATTACAAATTTTAACAATTATTTGCCAACTATTTGATTAATAATGAAGGTGTCATTTCAAATGCCATTACACGTACGTCATTAGTTTACGTTTCATAATAGGATAATTTTTTTTTTAATTCCTATCAAATTTATTACAAATTTTAACAATTATTTGCCAACTATTTGATTAATAATGAAGGTGTCATTTCAAATGCCATTACACGTACGTCATTAGTTTTACGTTTCATAGTAGGGTAATTTTTTTTTTAATTCCTATCAAATTTATTTAACAATTATTTGCCAACTATTTGATTAATAATGAAGGTGTCATTTCAAATGCCATTACACGTACGTCATTAGTTTACGTTTCATAGTAGGGTAATTTTTTTTTTAATTCCTATCAAATTTATTACAAATTTTAACAATTATTTGCCAACTATTTGATTAATAATGAAGGTGTCGTTTCAAATACCATTACACGTACGTCATTAGTTTACGTTTCATAGTAGGGTAATTTTTTTTTTAATTCCTATCAAATTATTACAAATTTTAACAATTATTTGCCAACTGTTCGATTAATAATGGGTGTCATTCCAATGCCATTACACGTACGTCATTATTTTACGTTTTATAATAGGATGAATGCAAATTGAAATCATGAAGTTTGTTAATAAAAGGAAATATAAAGATTCGTATTTGTTAGAGATGTATTAGAATATAGGTCAAGATGTTGTAAATCACAATACTTATCGTGATTATGTGCTCCAAGTGAAGACGATTACTAAGGTGACCTTAGGACTGACCTCAGAATGGAGCGAAGGATTCTAATCAACAATATCATTTTGGCTAAATGTGTTCCATGAGGTCAGATGGATAGTATCGGGCATCTTTGGGTCATTTCTTATCTTTGTTGTTGAGTCATGTTATCGATATTAGGAATTAATCACTGATATTACAGTTGTTACATTCATTGATATGTTATAGAAATTATCACAATGAAGGCATAATTATCAAAGTTCAAGGTACTATCATTCAATTTTTGTTATGATTAAAGAAGATCGAGCGACAGATTTATTTATATATAAGTTAGAAACTTTAACATTGTAAGTTATTTTGAATACTTTTAGCAATTCCAATTACACTCAATTTTATTGATCAATCGAGAAAATTCACTTTTATAATTTTCATTTAAAAAATTAATCATAAAATGCATTTGATTTATTATTTTAAAACTTCATGTAATAAATCAGATAAAGCAAAAAATTTATAAAACTGGAAAAAATTGCTCCAACAAGTAATTTAAACAGACTAAAACTATCTCTAATCTAGGATTGATTGATAATGGATAAACATATTTTAGTCTAAAATATTAATTATTTAATTAATTAAGCTAATGCTACGAGAATGATTGGAGTTATATGATAATTTGAAATTATAATGATATAATGATAATTAATATAGCATATTTGAAATGCGTGCCTTTTTCTTGTATATTGCGGTAGATAAGAAGTTAATCATTACACGTATCGCTAGATAAGTTAATCATTACACGTATCGCTAGATAAATTAATCATTACACGTATCACTAGATAAGTTAATCATTACACGTATCGCTAGATAAGTTAATCATTACACGTATCGCTAGATAAATTAATCATTACACGTATCGCTAGATAAATTAATCATTACACGTATCACTCGATAAGTTAATCATTACACGTATCGCTAGATAAATTAATCATTACACGTATCACTAGATAAGTTAATCATTACACGTATCACTAGATAAGTCAATCATTACACGTATCACTAGATAAGTTAATCATTACACGTATCACTAGATAAGTTAATCATTGCACGTATCGCTAGATAAGATATTAAACGTCATTACACGTTTTATTAAAATAGGATGATTATATATATCGA
Source organism: Dirofilaria repens (assembly GCA_008729115.1). Lineage (NCBI taxonomy): Eukaryota > Metazoa > Nematoda > Chromadorea > Rhabditida > Onchocercidae > Dirofilaria > Dirofilaria repens. The sequence goes on from SNRZ01000190.1 coordinate 27,443, forward strand.
AACAAAAATATTTTTTTTTTCCTTTTGTAACATTTTTCCTAAATTATACCATAGCAATAGATTGATTGAAAAAGAGCACAAGAATTATTTGTTGTACTTCAAAAAAATTTTCGATAATTGTTAAGTACTTATATTCTCGAGTACTTCTCACTCACTTTCTTTCTTTCTTTCACTTCCTATTCATTATATTTCTTATAAATGATGATATTGATTGGTACAATGATAAGAGTTAAGAAAATTAGGAAAGTGTGTAAATTTCCAGGTATATTTACAATATTCAATAATCATCATAAAATATTATAAATGATGATATTGATTGGTACAATGATAAGAGTTAAGAAAATTAGGAAAGGTGTAAATTTCCAGGTATATTTACAATATTCAATAATCATCATAAAAATATTATAAATGATGATATTGATTGGTACAATGATAAGAGTTAAGAAAATTAGGAAAGGTGTAAATTTCCAGGTATATTTACAATATTCAATAATCATCATAAAATATTATAAATGATGCTATTGATTGGTATAATGATAAGAGTTAAGAAAATTAGGAAAGGTGTAAATTTCCAGGTATATTTACCAATATTCAATAATCATCATAAAATATTATAAATGATGCTATTGATTGGTATAATGATAAGAGTTAAGAAAATTAGGAAAGGTGTAAATTTCCAGGTATATTTACCAATATTCAATAATCATCATAAAATGTATTATAAATGATGCTATTGATTGGTATAATGATAAGAGTTAAGAAAATTAGGAAAGGTGTAAATTTCCAGGTATATTTACCAATATTCAATAATCATCATAAAATGTATTATAAATGATGATATTGATTGGTATAATGATAAGAGTTAAGAAAATTAGGAAAGGTGTAAATTTCCAGGTATATTTGCAATATTCAATAATCATCATAAAATGTATTATAAATGATGCTATTGATTGGTACAATGATAAGAGTTAAGAAAATTAGGAAAGGTGTAAATTTCCAGGTATATTTACCAATATTCAATAATCATCATAAAATATTATAAATGATGATATTGATTGGTACAATGATAAGAGTTAAGAAAATTAGGAAAGGTGTAAATTTCCAGGTATATTACAATATTCAATAATCATCATAAAATATTATTAAAATGATGCTATTGATTGGTATAATGATAAGAGTTAAGAAAATTAGGAAAGGTGTAAATTTCCAGGTATATTTACCAATATTCAATAATCATCATAAAATATTATAAATGATGCTATTGATTGGTATAATGATAAGAGTTAAGAAAATTAGGAAAGGTGTAAATTTCCAGGTATATTTACCAATATTCAATAATCATCATAAAATGTATTATAAATGATGCTATTGATTGGTTAATGATAAGAGTTAAGAAAATTAGGAAAGGTGTAAATTTCCAGGTATATTTACCAATATTCAATAATCATCATAAAATGTATTATAAATGATGATATTGATTGGTATAATGATAAGAGTTAAGAAAATTAGGAAAGGTGTAAATTTCCAGGTATATATTTGCAATATTCAATAATCATCATAAAATGTATTATAAATGATGCTATTGATTGGTACAATGATAAGAGTTAAGAAAATTAGGAAAGGTGTAAATTTCCAGGTATATTTACCAATATTCAATAATCATCATAAAATGTATTATAAATGATGATATTGATTGGTATAATGATAAGAGTTAAGAGAATTAGGAAAGGTGTAAATTTCCAGGTATATTTACCAATATTCAATAATCATCATAAAATGTATTATAAATGATGATATTGATTGGTGTAATGATAAGAGTTAAGAAAATTAAAAAGGTGTAAATTTCCAGGTATATTTGCAATATTCAATAATCATCATAAAATGTATTATAAATGATGATATTGATTGGTATAATGATAAGAGTTAAGAAAATTAGGAAAGGTGTAAATTTCCAGGTATATTTACCAATATTCAATAATCATCAAAAATGTATTATAAATGATGATATTGATTGGTATAATGATAAGAGTTAAGAAAATTAGGAAAGGTGTAAATTTCCAGGTATATTTGCAATATTCAATAATCATCATAAAATGTATTATAAATGATGCTATTGATTGGTACAATGATAAGAGTTAAGAAAATTAGGAAAGGTGTAAATTTCCAGGTATATTTACCAATATTCAATAATCATCATAAAATGTATTATAAATGATGATATTGATTGGTATAATGATAAGAGTTAAGAGAATTAGGAAAGGTGTAAATTTCCAGGTATATTTACCAATTTCAATAATCATCATAAAATGTATTATAAATGATGATATTGATTGGTATAATGATAAGAGTTAAGAAAATTAGAAAAGGTGTAAATTTCCAGGTATATTTGCAATATTCAATAATCATCATAAAATGTATTATAAATGATGCTATTGATTGTACAATGATAAGAGTTAAGAAAATTAGGAAAGGTGTAAATTTCCAGGTATATTTACCAATATTCAATAATCATCATAAAATGTATTATAAATGATGATATTGATTGGTACAATGATAAGAGTTAAGAGAATTAGAAAAGGTGTAAATTTCCAGGTATATTTACCAATATTCAATAATCATCATAAAATGTATTATAAATGATGATATTGATTGGTATAATGATAAGAGTTAAGAAAATTAGAAAAGGTGTAAATTTCCAGGTATATTTGCAATATTCAATAATCATCATATAAATGTATTATAAATGATGATATTGATTGGTATAATGATAAGAGTTAAGAAAATTAAAAGGTGTAAATTTCCAGGTATATTTGCAATATTCAATAATCATCAAAATGTATTATAAATGATGATATTGATTGGTATAATGATAAGAGTTAAGAAAATTAGAAAAGGTGTAAATTTCCAGGTATATTTGCAATATTCAATAATCATCATAAAATGTATTATAAATGATGCTATTGATTGGTACAATGATAAGAGTTAAGAAAATTAGGAAAGGTGTAAATTTCCAGGTATATTTACCAATATTCAATAATCATCATAAAATGTATTATAATTTATATATTAGAGCTATTATTAAAATGATGTTTAATTCAGTCCCCTTGTGTGAAAAGTTTGTATTACGAGAGACTCGATAATATGGCGATGAGATGAGGTATATATATATATATGTATAAATATTATTGGGTATATACATTGCTATTGTCGTTGTCGTTGTTGACGATACGAGACGATCTGCAATCATTCAATCATTTCAATCGACAGCATTATTCATTCATTCTATCTATCTATCTATCTATCTATCTATCTATCTATCTATCTATCTATCTATCTATCTATCTATCTATCTATCTATCTATCTATCTATCTATCTATCTATCCATCTATCTATCGATCGATCTGTTTATATATGAATAATACCATAATGGCAAAAATATTTTTACTATCTATCTATCTATCTATTTATTATGAATAATATCATAATGGCAAAAATATTTTTATTTTTAGCTACTTATGCTATCAAATAGAACAAGTTTACAAATAATTGTATTTTACATTAAATATGACTATTTTTATCCAACAACAAAGGAAAAAAAAAAATAAAAAAAATTATCATTTTCATCAATTTACTGCAACATTTCGATTTTTTCATTTTTTTTTTTTTTTTTTTTTCATTTCGCAAGTATGTAATTTTTTTTTTTTTTTAGCATAACATTTAAGCATATAAGCATGTTAATTTTATCTCGCATAACACGTAAACACGTTAATTTTCTCGTACAATACGTAACTTTTTCAATTCATCGTTTAAACGTATGATTTAGTAGTGGAAGTTATTTTTTTAAATATTTATTTACTTCTTCAATCAAAATTTAATTTCATTTTCTCGCATAACCTGTAAGCATGTTAATTTTCTTCGCATAATATGTAAGCACGTAATTTTAATACGTAAGTACGTAATTTTCTCGCTATAATATGTAAGCACGTAATTTTCTCGCATAATATGTAAGCACGTAATTTTCTCGTATAATATGTAAGCACGTAATTTTCTCGTATAATACGTAAGCACGTAATTTTCTCGTATAATACGTAAGCAAATAATTTTTCGCATAACACGCATAACTTTTTCACTTTATCGTTTAAACGTATCATTTGGTAGTGTAAGTATTTTTTTAAATATTTATTTCTTCGATCAATACAAATTTATTTTAGTGAAATTGCATATTGAATATTCTTATGCATATTTTGCGAATGCGTATAGATTTGAAATTTGCTTATTTGAATAGATCGTATTTGAATTAATTTTTAATATATTTGCTTATTTGAATAAATCATACTTGGCCATCTTTAAATTTTTGCTTTATATCAATAAATCACATTTGAGCTATTTTTTTAATTTTGCTTATATGAATAGATCATATTGAACTAATCATTAATTTTTGCTTATATTGTAAGTCATATTTGAGCTTCGAATAAATAAATCATACTTGGCCATCTTTAAAATTTGCTTATTTGAATATATTTGAATAGATTATATTTGAGCTATTCTTAAATTCTACTTATTTAAATAGGTCATATTTGAGCTATTCCTTAAATTCTACTTATTTGAATAGATCATATTTGAGCTATTCCTTAAATTCTACTTATTTGAATAGATTATATTTGAGCTATTCGTTAAAATTATATCATTTTTTCAACGAATTTAAAATTATATCATTTTTCAACAAATAGCATGCAAATGCATGCCTTTATAAAAATATTTTAAGAAGTTCAATCTCTCTAGGAACGATTAAAATATCATATTTTAAGTTTAAATAAAAAATTTTTAAATTCATCAAAAGTATTGATCTCTCTCTCTCTCTCTCTGTTTCTTCTTTTCTCTCTCTCTCAATCTCTTTTTTTCTGAATATCAAAATTACATTATTGCGAGCTTTGTTTACATAAATTAGTAAATTATTCATTTTTGGCTTTGTATTATATTTTTGGCTTTGTATTAAATTTTCTTTTTTGGCTATAGCTTTTTGTAATATAAATTCAACAATTTGTGAAATGGATTAAATCGTTTTTTTAAATTTTAAATTAAAATTTTAGCATAAATTTTGAAAATTTTTTTTTATTAAGATATGGTAACGCATTCGCTATTTGGTATCTCTGCTTTCATCAGAGTATTCATTTTGGTAAGTGTTATTATTCTTTTTTTTTGTGATATATATTTAATTTATATGATTATTTTTTTCTTGTATGATTCATATTCCTACAGAGTAGTTTTTTAATTTCAAAAATTGAAAAAATAAAATTTCTTACTGTATATTTTTTCATTGATTATATTAATATTATATTATGAGAGTATTTTTAATGCTAAATATATATATAATTAAATATTACTCAAGCAAAAGTTTATCATAATTTTGATAAGATAAAAAATTTTGCAATCTTGAAATTAAATATTCCCTAAACAAATGTCTATCATAATTTTGATAAGATTTATGTTGCATCTATTTGCAATTTTAATTATATTATCACCTGCAAAATATGATCAAAATTTTCCCTATATCTTTAAGCTATTTTATTATCAATCACTTTTCCAAACAATTGAACTTGTTTGACCTTCATATGCTATTTATGCCAAATTTCAAGTATCATTTATTCCATCGTTAATAGTTTTACATGAAAATACAATTTGTTGCAAAGTTATTATTCGTTTGATAGATAAATTGAACTATTCGACTTTAATGCATTAAATTATTTAAGCCAAATTTTCAAGTATCATTTAGTCCATCGTTTAATAGTTTACATTGTTGGAAAGGTAAGTTAAATATTGAAAATATAGAGTAAACTAATTAATTATTAATATGAATTTTAACAATCATATATTATAAATATCAGTTATGAAATATTGATTCATTGTCCTTATCATTAAGTATGAAATATGATTCATTTCCTTATCTTTTAACAATCATATATAATTATCAGTATGAAATATGACTCATTCATTATTCTTATCTTAAACAAAAAAAATTATGGTTGCTTCATTTCAAAGATTTGAAATATCATATGACATAGACAGGAAACAATTTATATAAATTGCACATTTTTTTATTTTTAAAAAAATGCAAACAGACTGATATTTAATTTTATAATCCAAAAAAAAAGCATAAAGTATAAATACAATGAATACATTCATTGTATTCATTGATAAGAATTTATTTTGATATAATAATCATTTTTTGAATTGTTAAAAACAATAAATTATGCAATTAAATTAATGTCTAAAAAAAAAAAAAAAGAGAAAAATTTCGTTTATCAAAATAAATTCTTATCAATGATTGAATGAATGAATGTATTCAAAATGATTATTATATCAAAGTAAATTCTTATCAATTAATGAATGAATGAATGTATTCAAAAATGATTATTATATCAAAGTAAATTCTTATCAATGAATGAATGAATGAATGTATTCAAAAATGATTATTATATCAAAGTAAATTCTTATCAATTAATGAATGAATGAATGTATTCAAAAATGATTATTATATCAAAGTAAATTCTTATCAATGATTGAAATGAATGTATTCAAAAATGATTATTATATCAAAGTAAATTCTTATCAATGAATGAATGAATGAATGTATTCAAAACAATTCAAAAAATGATTATTATATCAAAATAAATTCTTATCAATGAATGAATGAATGTATTCAAAACAATTCAAAAAATGATTATTATAAGAGAAAGCGAAAATTAAAAAAAATGAATGAATAAATATATTTTTGGATTTAAGAAACAAAAAAAAAAAAAAAAAAAAAAAAAGATTACAAATTGATTCAGCATCATTTAGTATTTTCTTATCAAAATGATGAATAATCAAAATTTATCATTCTGCTCGATTCATACAAAATTGAAAATTTTACGCAAATATATCTTTCAGTACGAAAAAAAAAAAAAAAATTTGTAAAATAAACAAATTTTAGTTGTGATGAAATTTCACCTTCAATATATATATGCAAAAGTAAACAAATAAACAAATAAATAAACAAACAGTTATGCATGTGTTATGAAATTGAAATTAATCTTTGTAATTTTCATTTGAAATTAAATTTTTAATCAAAATTCATCATTCTATCATACAAATTGAAAATTTTACACAAATAATATCTTTCATTACGAAACCGATTTATTCGTAAAATAAACAAATATAGTTGCGATGAAATTTCACCTTCAATTGCTATATATTATTTTAAGCAAAAATAAATAAATAAATAAATAAATGAATAAATGATTATGCATTTTGATGAAAAAAATAATTAAATAAACAAATAAATAAAATAAACAAATAAATGAAATAAACAAATAAATGAAATAAACAAATAAATAAATAAATAAATAAATGATTATGCATTTCAATGAAAAAATAATTAAATAAACAAATAAATACATAATTATGAAATTGAAATCAATTTCTATCTTTATAACTTTCATTTTGAAATTTGAATTTTAAATTTTGAAGAAATAAAAATTCGTAACTTATTTTTTTCAATTATTACTCCATTTAATGAAGCAAATTTCACAAGAGCTAAAATGATATATGAATTAATCATTTTATTTTTGTTGATCTTAGTTCGAGAACTATTGCTGATAGTTTAAGCTATTTAGGGATCAAACTTTATTTCTTGAATGAGGAGTATTAACCATCTATTATCTTTGACCTTAGTTCGAGAATTACTGCTGATAGTTCAAGCTATTTAGAGATGGAAACTCTATGTCTTGAAAGAGGAAAGTACTTATTGGAAAAGAAGGAAAATTCTCATTTTTTTTCCTTAATTACTCTTTTTAATGAAGCAATTTTAATAAGAGTTTAAAAATTTGTTGTAGCTAATCTATCTATTACTATCCTTTTGACCTTAATTTAAGTTAACAAATTTTTAGCTTATCAATTTTTATTTTATCAAATTATCATATAATAAATGCTTATTCAAGATATATACAATTCATTAAGCATTTCAGTTACTTGTATCAATTGCGATAATACTAATATTTACGGCATCCTATCCTTTTGAGCTTAATTTAAGTTAAAAATTTTTAGCTTATCAATTTTTTTTTTATCAAATTATCATATAATAAATGCCAATTGCGATAATACTAATATTTATGGCATCCTATCCTTTTGACCTTAATTTAAGTTAACAAATTTTTAGCTTATCAATTTTTATTTTTATCAAATTATCATATAATAAATGCTTCAGTTACTTGTATCAATTGCGATAATACTAATATTTACGGCATCCTATCCTTTTGAGCTTAATTTAAGTTAACAAATTTTTAGCTTATCAATTTTTATTTTTATCAAATTATCATATAATAAATGCTTATTCAAGATATATACAATTCATTAAGCATTTCAGTTACTTGTATCAATTGCGATAATACTAATATTTACGGCATCCTATCCTTTTGAGCTTAATTTAAGTTAACAAATTTTTAGCTTATCAATTTTTTTTTTTATCAAATTATCATATAATAAATGCCAATTGCGATAATACTAATATTTATGGCATCCTATCCTTTTGACCTTAATTTAAGTTAACAAATTTTTAGCTTATCAATTTTTATTTTTATCAAATTATCATATAATAAATGCTTCAGTTACTTGTATCAATTGCGATAATACTAATATTTACGGCATCCTATCCTTTTGAGCTTAATTTAAGTTAACAAATTTTTAGCTTATCAATTTTTATTTTTATCAAATTATCATATAATAAATGCTTATTCAAGATATGTACTATTCCTTAAGCATTTCAGTTACTTGTATCAATTGCGATAATACTAATATTTACGGCACCAGGTGTATGCTATACACGATTCATTAATGATCGTCGATCAACTGATGAAATTTGCCTAAATGAAAATTTCCTACCGATGGGTGTAAATCGTTGGAGTAATGGTGTACATTTTCAAAATCGTGGACAAAAGTATAAATTTTTTTTATTTAATTTTTTTTTTTACAATAAGCAAGACTTATAAAAATTAAAATATAATTTTTTTTTTTGGAACAATTTGAAAAAAAATTATATTACTTTTATATTTTTCATTTTTCTCGATGAATCTCGACTTGATCGTATATTATCTCGAGATTATTGTTATTGAATTAAACTTTCCTAGTTTTGCATTTTCATTTCTCTTCTCGATGAATCTTAACTTGAATCTTGACTTGATCGTATATTATCTCGAGATTATTGTTATTGAATTAAATATATTATTTTTACATTTTCCGTTTTTTCTCGATGAATCTCGACTTGATCGTATATTATCTCGAGATCTTTCTTCAATGAATCTCGACTTGATCGTATATTATCTCGAGATTATTGTCATTCAATTAAATATATTACTTTTATATTTTCCATTTTTTCTCGATGAATCTCGACTTGATCGCATATTATCTCGAGATCTTTCTTCAATGAATCTCGACTTGATCGTATATTATCTCGAGATTATTATTATTGAATTAAATTTTCTTTTTATGAATGCTTTTTCAGTTGAAAAAAAAAGAGATGGTAGTAAAGTTTGTGAAGTTTAAATTTTACTACTGTATATTTACATATAGTGAAGTTTTATTGTATCATGCAGATCTATAAAATTATTATTTCAATTTAAATCTATCGTACTATGAGGGATGTGTTTGAATTCGGTTTTCTCGCTTCTCGAGTGATATTTTCTCGGGAATTTTTGTAAATAAAAAATAATCATTGTTAAGATGCATTAAAATATCATTATCAAAAAATAATCATTGTTAAGATGCATTAAAATATCATTATCATAGAGTATTTCTGGATGAAATCGAATTTAAATATTAGCCACATATTTTAAACAAAATAACATTTTACAAAACAAAAATTTTTTAATATTTGTAAGATAAAAATTTCATTACTAAGAATATATGATCGGATAATAACTGATAATAAAATTATCAATTGTTAATGATTAAAATTGATCGTTTAATCTCGATATTTTCATTTCCAGAGATAAAATCAAGTCAAAACGGACAAATCATTTTTTTTAAAAAATTTAAATTTCGAAGTGAGAAAATTAATATATTTGTTTTAATTAAAATATATTTTTTTTTTTTTTAATTGTAAACAATAAACAATCGATTTTTTAAACTATTAATGGATAGAATCAATATTTGATCAATCTTACGATCCACTATTTATGTATTATTTTATTTTGTATTATTATATTATGTATTAAGTATTATTAAAATTAAGTACTATTATTGTTTATTATTATTTATATTAAGTATTATTATTTTATGTACAATCAAACAAAATCTGAATTGAAATATCAATATTTAAATTTTTTGAGAAATTCAATTTAAATTAGAGAAGTGATACTAAAGTTTAGGCAAATTAAATTGAAGCATACTGTATTCTCGAGATTTACATAATTAACAAATCAATAATGAGATTTTTTTTAAAAAGCTATATTTCACGATTGTTGAAGAATTTAATTTCTTGACAAATCAAAATCAGCTTAGGGACGTAATATTGAATTATAGTGAAATTAAAATGAAGCATACTGTATTCTCGAGATTTACATAATTAACAAATCAACAATGAGATTTTCTTTAAAAAGCAATATTCCACGATTCTTGAGAAATTTAATTTCTTGACAAATCAAAATCAACTTGGGACACAGTATTGAATTATGAAGAAATTAAAATGAAGCATACTGTATTCTCGAGATTTACCTAATTAACAAATCAATAATGAAATTTTTTTTTTTTTAGAATACTATTTCGTGAAATTCTTGAAATATTTCTATTTATTTGAGATTTATTCTAATAACTCCATTACTTTTTGCCTTCTTCATTTTATATGGTCAATTCAAATGGCGGCCCATTTTTTTTTTTATAGCAATTCATTTGAATTTTCGGATAAAATAAACAAATCAATATTTATAAATTATTAGATTAGAAGTATGTTTCGTAAATTCAGTATTTCAGTTTGATTGATAATTTCAAGAATTCTTTATCAAATCCGAAAGATTAGAGTATGTTTCGTAAATTCAGTATTTCAGTTTGATTGATAATTTCAAGAATTCTTTATCAAATCCGAAAGATTACAGTATGTTTCGTAAATTCAGTATTTCAGTTTGATTGATAATTTCAAGAATTCTTTATCAAATCCGAAAGATTAGAAGTATGTTTCGTAAATTCAGTATTTCAGTTTGATTGATAATTTCAAGAATTCTTTATCAAATCCGAATCATTATCATTCATAACAAATCAATTAATGCTATTGCTCTAAACAATAAATGTTGCACAATACTTTGAGGTCAGTTATATATCAATTGTTTAATAAATATTTTAGTGTTTGGGGTCAATTGGCAATCATCGGAATCGCAATATTGTTTGCATTACCACCGCTTGGATTAAGTTGTTTTCAAATTGCCATCGGTGCTCCACTATTTTATATGGTATGATAATGCTTTTTGTAAACAAATAATTTCTATCATTCTATCATCCACCTATCACAATTTATCATAACACTATACAACTATTACATTCATTTATTTGAAGAATTGAATATTGATAATCAATTAATGAGTTGATTATTGATAATCAATTAATGAACTGAAGATTGATAATCAACTAATGAATTGAATATTGATAATCAATTAATGAATTGAAGATTGATAATCAATTAATGAACTGAATATTGATAATCAATTAATGAATTGAAGATTGATAATCAATTAATGAATTAAATATTGATAATCAATTAATGAATTGAAGATTGATAATCAATTAATGAATTAAATATTGATAATCAATTAATGAATTGAAGATTGATAATCAATTAATGAATTGAAGACTGATAATCAATTAATGAATTGAAGATTGATAATCAATTAATGCATTGGATATTGGTAATCAGTTAATGAACTGAATATTGATAATCAATTAATGAATTGAAGATTGATAATCAATTAATGAATTAGATATTGATAATCAATTAATGAATTGAAGATTGATAATCAATTAATGAATTAATTTCAACATAATAATCAAATAAAAATTATAAATGATTAAATAAGCACATTAAAAATTGCAGCAAAAACAATAAAGTTTTAATAATTGCAAACAGTTAATGAATTAATTATTTACAACAATTGATAATGATAAAGATTAAATGATAAAAAAAAAGCGATGACCTTTTTATTTCTTGCACAAAAATATTTGCAAATTTTTATAACTCGTATCATTTTATCGATATCAATTCTGTGTTCTCTTTATCATTCTCGATTCAAATAGTTGTGATAATCCCATAGATGATTTGTGATAATCGTTAAAATTGTTAGGTATTTGAAATGATATCATATACAATCCGATAATTTACTGATTATATTTATTTATTGATATTACATAATTTCGATGCATTTCCGCATCGGTTAATTCTCGAGAAATCGAGAAATATTCGATAATGAGCAAAAACATTTTGTTTTATTCTTCATCTGCGACAAGATTTACTTTCTCTGATAAATCATAATTGTATTATTGTTTATCATTAATATCATTATCATATTATCTCGGGTTTTTTTTTCTCTTTCATTTTTTTATGAAGTTTAATTTTCTAGCAAATGTGTTACTCGGCAATATCAATATTGGTTTTTATGACACTTGGAGGTGTGGAAACATGGTATGCAACCGGTTATGGCCATATGGGACCATTACTTAGACAAATTGGTGGTGGCCAATTAAGCGGTTGCTTAAATCTACCAAACTGTTATATATTATTTGTTGTCAAAGGATGGGCAGCTGCTGCGGTTTGCAAAATTTTAAAAATTATTTATTATTTTTTTTTTTTTTTATATTTTTACTCTTATTACATATTGTTGTAGAGTTTTATTTAAAAAAAATTTAAGTTTATTTTAAATCAACGAAAAATTTTTTGAAATTTGGCCATCGTTTTTTGCAACAAATTTAATTCTCGACATTATCAAAATTGATTTTTCTAAAATTAATTCATTCTCGACATTGCCAAAATTGATTTTTCTAAAATTAATTCATTCTCGACATTGCCAAAATTGATTTTTCTAAAATTAATTCATTCTCGACATTGCCAAAATTGATTTTTCTAAATTTTGTTTGCAAGACTGGTCTAAAATTGCAAGGATATTTTAAGATTGATCAAAATGCAACCTAAGTTTTATTTTTCTTTCCTGTCATTCATACTCATTCCAAGGCTTAGATAACCAAATAAATTATTTGAAATTAATTTGAAAAAAAAATAAACAATTAAAAGTTGCATAAATGATTGATAATTAAGCGGAATATAGAATGATAAGAATATAAGATATATAACATTATCAATTGCTCTGATTTAAGACTTAAATTTTTGTCAATTTTATCAAGATTAAATTTTATCAACTTAAGATTTAAATTTAAAATTCAATTTAGGATTTAAAATTTTAAGATGTAAAATTCAAAACATACTGAAACTTTTGATTTGATTGATTTGATTCTAATTGATTGAATTAATTTATTTGTAATTTATAGAAATTCTATATCATCATTTTAATCATTCCTTCATGATTACTCTGAAAAATTATCTTTTTATCTTAGAGCAATTAATTCATCCTTCATAAGATATGATATATGTCTATCTGTGATAATAATAATAATAATAATTGATATTCTTTCAGGCTTTCTTCTTCCTATGTGCTATTCTTTTCTTTGTGGATATTGGCATACAATTTGTACTTCGAGAGAAGTAAAAATTTTTCGGGAATTTTCTCAGATGCTTATAATGGATTCTGATTTTATCATTGAAAAATCATTCGTTTCATTAATTAGCAAAAATAAATTTTTAGAATCTCTTTTGCTGGATTCCGTTATTGTAAGCTTTTTGTTATCAATATAAAAATCAGCTATAATAATTGCAGATATTCACAAACATACACAACACCGATATCATCTCGAACTTCATATGGTCCACCAGAATCGAATCGTTTTGATAATTATCAGACAAGAATACATGTCGGAAGTAAGTTTCATCAATATTTTTAGTTATATCATTCTATTTAAAGTTACTTATCTCTTATCAAGCATATATTTAATTGGGGAAAAAAAAAATTTGAGTACTAAGAACATTTTCTAATTATAAAATCTATTCATAGTTTTTTTTTTTCTGTCGCAAAATTTAATTTATAACTTTAAATAGATGAAATTTCAAAAAAAAATACTATAATTTGATAATTTGATAAATAAGATAGTAAGCAAAATTACTGATAAATATCACTTTTATCATAATTGATCTATTCAATACTTATCTCTAATCAATCAAAGATTAATATGAATAAAAGGAATAAAAAAAACGAAATTTCTATGAAATATTTTATAAAACGAATACCTCTGCAGGTTGATTCAAGAAAAAAAGTATTATTGAATTAATAGTAAACAAAATTGCTGATAACTATCACTTTTATCATAATTGAACTATTCAATACTTATCTCTAATCATCAAAGATTAATACTGAATAAAAGGAATAAAAAAAACGAAATTTTTATGAAATATTTTATAAAACGAATACCTCTGCAGGTTGATTCAAGAAAAAAAGTATTATTGAATTAATAGTAAACAAAATTGCTGATTACTATCACTTTTATCATAATTGAACTATTCAATACTTATCTCTAATCAATCAAAGATTAATGTTGAATGGAAGGAAAAAAAAAATGAAATTTCTATGAAATATTTTATAAAACGAATACCTTTGCAGGTTGATTCAAGAAAAAAAGTATTATTGAATTACTGGAGATGATATTGTGTTCATGGTTCTATTCTTGTTTGGAACTTTTATAATTTCTATATAACGAAATTAATTTTTCTAATTCTCAATTTTGTATGTTTATGATGAAATTTAAATTAAAACGGAATGATATGGAAATCATGATATTATCAAAGATCTCATGATAGTATTGAAGTTTTATCACAAATGATATTATCATATGTTATCATATTTCCAATATTTTCCGCATAGAAATTAATTCGTTCCTATCAGATATGGATTTTAATATCAAAATTAATATCAAAATTTACGTCTTCATCATATTCACTTTTCCAATTACTTTTTTTCATTAAAATTTTAAAAAATCATCTATTTTTTTTTTTTTTTTTTTGATAATCGAAACCTATTGCGTTTGTTAAATTCACAATTTCAATAATGATACAGATTATCATAGATCAATGATAGTGAAATATTGTTGATTATTTCTTTTTCGCTAATTACACATGGAATTTATGATAATTCAAGCACTTAAATTGATAATGATAAATTCAGGATTAATTAGAATGTTAATTGAAAATGAAATTTACGGCATGTAGAATAGATGTGAAGCTTTTATCTTAATAAGCCAAATTATATTTTACATTTTATTCTAATTCTTTCCTTTATTATTATTATTTTTTTTTTGCTGTAAATAGCTAAATTTAAGTTTTAATTTAATTTCAAATTTTTGTGGCATAAAAGATTTTTACTATTTTATTTCTAAAAATTAAAAAAAAAAAAAAAACGAAAAACGAAGAAAGAAAGAGCTATGAAGAATTTTCTAAAAGCAAAAAAAAAAAAAAAAATAAATTTTAGTAAATTGAATTAAACCAACAATATATTTTCTCATTTAAATTTAAAAGAATTCATCATGCTTATTAAATTTGAAATACTTTGATAAATTGATTATTGCCAAACAAATTTATCAATTAACAAAATAATTTTATCATTGAATGCTTTACATAAGTTTTATCATCAACAAATTAATGTAATAACAAAGTTAAATATACTTATAATTTTAGAATGATGAAATATGATAAAGATAAGATTAATGTATGTTAAAAATTTGCTTGCTGTTGAATTTTTTCACAGATAATTTTTTAATCAATCATTTAATCAGAATATCAATAATCTTCTTCATTTTCCATCTGCTCTTTCATTCTTGATCTTGCAATTTCCGCATTAAGATATAATTTAAATTTTCGAATGAATCGCGGTAAATCATAACTATAAAATATTGATACATATTATCTTCTATAGCTTATGTATTTGTATAGAATTTTCTTGATAAAATGTATAATTCGAGAATTTCTCTTTTGAAATTTCTCTCTTCTTTTTTTCTTGATAAAAATGATAAAAAAAGATAATTTAAATTTTCGAATGAATCGCGGTAAATCATAACTATAAAATATTGATATATATTATCTTCTATAGCTTTTGTATTTGTATAGAATTTTCTTGATAAAAATGATAAAAAAAAGAGGTACAAAGTGAAAATTAAAAAAAAAAAAAACCAACAACCTGAAATCGGTATCAATTACAATAGCATGATCAATATAACTTAATGATGGTTTTTCCAATTCAACACCACACATCACTGGTAATCTAATACCTGAAATGAGATTTATTAATTTAAAAAAAAAAAAACGAAAACTTCAAATATGAAAAATCTTTAAAATAAATTTAAAAACTTATTGCCAGATAACTTTAGAATTTACGACTTTTTTTGTTTTTTTTTTTTCGCTTAGTTTTTGCGAATTTATTTGCGAAAAATTTTCACACAGGTTTACCTCGTTGATTAAATGCAAATCGTAGTCGCCTCTTAATTTTAGGCCATAATTTCTTCGGTACTACGGTATTTAATGCTTTACGTACTGTATTCGCAAATGTTCCACCAATTCCCATATGAAAAAAAAAACGAAAAAAAAATAAACTAAAGTAAAATAAAAATACAATATATATGATTTGAATATTTTTATTTAAAATTAATTTGAAATTAATCAAATAATTTTTATTTTTATGATGAAATAAATTTATTTATATTAAATAAAAAATTGATTATTTATGATGAAATAAATTTATGACAAATAAAAATTGATTTTATCATTTTATCATAAAAATTGATTTTATCATTTAAATTTATCATTTTTTTAAAAATCTTCTTCATGAATGAAAAAAAAAAAAAAAAAACAAACTCCTTTCATTTTAATATCCACACCAGTTAATGCTACATCACCATATAAACGACTATATTTGAGATATGGACGAACCTGTAAATATTTTTGTTAAATTTATTTTACTAAAAATTATCAATGTGTTAATTATGAATTGACAAAGGGGTGAAAATTCATTATCATTTATTATTTTATCATTTATCATTTATTAATTCTCGTAAAGTTAATCAGGTGAATGACGATTGGATTAGATTAATGCGTATAAGTTAATAAAGGTGTAATCTTTAATCACCATAACCAATTAATCAAAGTTGATTGTGATAAATTATAGAATTTAAACAAAGTAATTAAAATATCATTGTGAAGCATTTGTAAATCAGAACGATAAAGCAAATGAATTCAAATTCAAATTCCAATAGGTAACTGAATATTAATCTGATTGATCGTTCTATTCGATGATATGCGGAAGAAATTCTTTTTCAAATAAATCTCATATCGATATTTTTGCTTATTTGCAGTTGATAAGAGTTGTGGAATTGTTCTGATCATATCATCATCAAATCTCGTTTTTTTTTGATTATATTAAAAATTCTTTTCAAACGTAACATTTTTCATCTTAAAATTTCAATATAAAAAATTAGCTTACTGTTACATCAAGTTCTGCGTTTGCATTGATAATATTATGACGACGTGTTTTACCGATGAATAAAATCAGCAAATCAACTTGAATATCAATTTTAACACCTTGTTGATTGATAACAAGATGCGGACGTCTGATAAAATTTAATAATTAAATCGTTAGATTTATACTGTTGTGCAAATAAAAATGAAATGTATTTTTCATAAAACAAAATTTCATTCTACTAAAAATTTAGAAAATCACAAATATCAATGCTGCCAAAATCATTAAATATCAATTCTGATATTAGATATTGGAAATTTCGTATTTCCGAAATTTTTCAATTTATTTGTTCAAAATTGAGGATTAATCCGAAAAAGTGATGCATCATCTGATGATCACAATCTGAAAGATGAATCGATCATCTAATAATCATGATCCGAAAAGCTACTACTCATCATCTGTTGGTCATAATCCGAATAGTTAATCATTATTTGATAATCATGATCCGAAAATTGAACTAATATTTGATTATCAGATAATTTTTGCAAAGATAATATCGATATTTCGAAATGAAAAAATGCTAAATTTAAAATGAATATATTTAAAAAATAATCTTTACCTTGTTAAATTCGCGATAAATTGAAGTTCACAACGAGAGCAAAGTAATTTAGCTATTGGCTTTATAAATTTTGGCAAATTATTAGCACGAAATGTTTCCCGTAACATTCCCATATCTTCGTCGTAAATATGCGCAAAAAATGTATTTGGTACATATTCACTGATAATCACACCAAACATCTAAAAAATGATATGTAAATTATCAGTTAGGATTAAAGATTGAAATATCTAAATGATGATATAAATTTATCAAAGATCGAATTTAAAACATCGAAAGGAAGATATGAATTACTGGGAATTAGGATTTAAATATTCCAAATAAAAATGTTAATCATTCGGATCGGGATTCAGGATTCATCTAATCTAACAGAATAAGATTCTTATAGGTATGAAATTCTCGGATCATTTCATATTAGTTATCAAAGTGTTTTAATTATTTTATGGTATTAATTAAGAAGCATTATAATAGAAGAAAAGATCAAAATTCATCAAATATTGCACTCATTCAATTTCTAAAATTAATTTGTACTAAAATTTGATTTATAATTTGAAATTAACGAACTTGGCTACCAAAAGCTGATATATTGAGCATATCTGGTCGAGCAATATTTTTAGCTTTTTGTCCAAAATACAATACCCGCATCGAGCCAATATTACATCCTATCAAATAAGAATTCAATACTAATATTACCGTATTAATTTCATACAGTATAGTCTTAGCTTCTTATAGTACATTACTCGATATTATTTGTTTGAAATTGTAGATATTTTAAATCATTTTGGGAGAATTGCTTTTACATAGAGTGAAATCTTGAAAGTTTTATGACAATGACGAATTGAAAAATATTAAAGAATTCAATACTAATATTACCGTATTGTCTTAATTTCATACAGTATAATCTTAGCTTCTTATAGTACATAAAAAACTAAGAAAAAAAACTAAGAACTAAAAAAAAAAGGGATTATTTTACCTCATTTGAAAATTTTGGCGGATACAGTAATGTTAAATCGGGTGCCCAAAGACCATCTTTCAATAATGGATTGAAACGATGACTTTCAGGCGTTGTTCTAAAATGAAGTTCACGTTTGTTTCGTACGTAAATTGTATCACCAGCGTATGGCATTACAGTCATATCAACTCGATCATCAGCACATAAATCAGCAGCAAATTTTGCTGCCAAATCTTCATCATCTTCTATCTAAAAAAAAGTGCAAAAAAAACGTTATTAAAATTACAGTATGCAAAAGCAATGCTTTTGTTACAGTAGACAAAATATATTACAGTAGACAAAAAAATATTTGTTTTAATCAAATTACAGTATGCAAAAGCAATGCTTTTGTTACAATAGGTGAAAATATAGTAGACAAAAAGAAGATTTGTTTTAATCAAATTACAGTATGCAAAAGCAATGCTTTTGTTACAATAGGTGAAAATATGGTAGACAAAAAGAAAATTTGTTTTAATCAAATTACAGTATGCAAAAGCAATGCTTTTGTTACAGTATACAAAAATATGTTACAGTAGACAAAAATAATTCTTATTTTAATCGAAGATATTATCGTTTTAAATATTTTTGTTAATTTTTTTTTTTTTTTTTTTTTACAAGTTAAATTATCACATTTGCTTTACACATAAATTTCAATATCCTAAATATATAATCATAATATCAATAATTTAGCAAAAAATTTTGATTAACTAATAATTTTGCGAAAAAAAAATTTCTGACAAAATGTATTAAGTAATTTTGAAAAAAAAAAAATTATTTGCTAAAAAAAATTTAATTAATATTCATACTTTTTCATCCGATGCTTCATAGAAAGCATTTTCATTTTCAATACTTTTTGATGGTTTTGTCGTATGAATTATTGTTGGATGACGTAATACGCCAAATTCTAAGACGTATGTTGGTGTTGGTGTAGATGATGTTGTCTGTGGAATAGGCGTTGTCATCAAAATCTTAATTTAAATTAATTTATAAAAAATTTATTTTTAAAAGAAAGAATGAAAAAAAAAAAAAAAAAAAAAAAAACATAAACAAAAGTAAAAATTAGAATATGATAAAAGTGATAAAAGTAACTTGTTGTTTTTGTTGCTCAAAGAATTGTCCAATTTTTACGGCAAGTTGACAAAGTTCACTCCCGAGAACATCTGTTACTGTCTGCTCAATCACTGATCTGTTTGTAAATGATAAAATTAATGAATTAACTTTCAAATTTACTTAGCTTAACTAATTTTTTTTTTTTCGTGATATAATAAAAATTAGTTATTGAAAAATTAATAAATTATTATAATGATAAAAAATGATAAAGAAAATTTCATACCTTAATAGATTTAGATAAGTTGACATATCACCTGCGAAAATGATTCTTACAAGATCCGAAGTGACATTGCATACTGGTGTCTAGAAAAATATTTGTTAAACACAAAATATGCAAAATGATAGGAATTTATCATCATGACTTAAAGTATGAAAGGTGATAGGAATTTATCATCATGATGAAAATAAATCTAATAATGAAATTTTTACAAGCAGAGATAATTTGATTATAATTAGGTCATTCTTTTTTTATCATAAAAGGTCATGTAATATAGTTCATCATACAATAAATTATTAAAAAAAAGGGTCAAATATCCAGAACTTTTTTTTGAGAATTTTAAATGCATCAAATTTTAATATAATCTCAAAAGTCTTAAAATAAATTTTTTTAAAAATAGGTCATACTAATGATGAAAATAATTTAGGAAATAAAAATTGATAAGCGATGACCTCAATGATATTCAATTTTTCGCTTTCATTTCGACTATATGTATTTCCATTATAACACTTAAATTTTGTACATCAGCTTTCAATTTTCCTTTATGCGTAGTAAAAAATGTTGAAGCATCGTAGATTGCATTAAGTGTTACCTGAGGTAAAAATACATATGCCCATATACCTGGAAAGTTTTTGTCTTTTCTTTTCTTTCGTTTAATTTTTTCATATTTGGCTATTTTTTCAGATTGATATTTTTGATAATCGTATGATAAGATAAGCAATTGAAGAAATTTAAAAATTCAACTTAAATTTAATTATTTTCATCTTTAAATTGACAAAAATTTACTCCATTATGATAAGATAAGATAAGCAGTTGAAGAAATTTAAAAATTCAACTTAGATTTAATTATTACTCATCTTTAAATTGAGAAAAATTTGCTCCATTATGATAAGATAAGATAAGCAGTTGAAGAAATTTAAAAATTCAACTTAGATTTAATTATTTCTCATCTTTAAATTGACAAAAATTTGCTCTCATTTAGATATGATTATTTATCTGATAATATATTTTATTTAGTAGATTCTTATCAATTATTGTTAAGAATGAAAAGCTAAAATATAAAATTTTGGCTAACCAATATTGGCAAGAAATTTTGCCTTTATTGTTGGATTACTAAATTTATCGATTGTTAAATGTGAAATTTTAATCTGTGGCTGTTCGATAGTTGGCATTTCAGATTTTTCAAGCAATTGTGGCAATGCTTCAGCGGCCAAATCTATGATATAATTTACACCCTAAAAGTAAGTAAAACTTTAGTATTACTATTTTTATATAGATTTTTCTTTTTTTTTAAATTGAAAAAATAAATTGGTTGTTATAATTGCAAAAATATAAGCAAATTTTTTAGAGAAACTATGCTAATTCAGATTTCTAAAAATGCCAATTCAGATTTCCAAAAATACTAATTCAGATTCCTAAAAATGCTAATTCAGATTTCTAAAAATGCCAATTCAGATTTCCAAAAATACTAATTCAGATTCCTAAAAATGCTAATTCAGATTTCTAAAAATGCTAATTCAAATTTCTAAAAATGCTAATTCAGATTTCTAAAAATGCTAATTCAGATTTCTAAAAATGCTAATTCAGATTTCTAAAAATGCCAATTCGGATTTCTAGGAATACTAATTCAGATTCCTAAAAATGTTAATTAAAGGTTACTAAAAGTATTAATTCAGGTTTCTAAAAATATTAATTCAGGTTTCTAAAAATGTTGATGTTATAATTACAAAAATATAAGCGAATTTTTTAGAGAAACTATGCTAATTCAGATTTCTAAAAATGCTAATTCAGATTTCTAAAAATGCCAATTCAGATTTCTAAAAATGCCAATTCAGATTTCTAAAAATGCCAATTCAGATTTCTAAAAATGCCAATTCAGATTTCAAAAAATTATATATTAATTAAAGTTTATGATTTGTAGTAATTGAATAAAATATTTATTATTTAATGAAAAAATTTTAGCAAATAAAACATTTTATTTTTTCATCCAAAAAATTTTAATTGAAATTTACAAATTCTAAAAAAAAAAAAGTACTATCATTTGATATTAAAATATTTCAAATTCAACCTTTTGACTGATTCGAAAATATATGCCAGCCGGTATGCCAGTATGCAATGGTAATTGGTGTTGATAATCCGTTTGATGTGATTGGAAATCCGGCAATCCGGTTTCTAGCGCAATTGGAATTCCAGGACTTGTAGTTTGCTTGTATTCATTTGATAAAAATATATCAATTTGTTTATCAGTAACAGGTGCATTTGTTGATAATTTCAAATCAATACATTTTCCAATTTTAATGATATGAAAAAAATAAGCAACAATGAATAGAAGATAGTTCATAGAATTCATTAAATATTTTAAGTTGATTATTTTAGAAAATAGCAGAATAGATAATTTATCCAAGAATAATGTAGTTAAGCGATCAGCATTGATCTTATCATTGATTAATCTCGTAAAACAACTCCGAAACTGATATATACTCCGAACTGATATATGACATCTTGTGCATAAACTTGAGAACGAATTGATCGTATCAGATAGTGTTTGGAATAAGCAACTGCAATTGTGATGATGAAGAGTGGGAAGTCGAGATCAATCAAACTGAACAGGTGACGCAAATCAGTAAATTTTAGAATGCTCTCTCAATGGAATTGAACATCTTTATTAATTATTCAATTTATCAATTAAACATTTCAATTTATCAGTGATAATTTCTACGCAATACTATTTTCGTAATCTTCATCATTATGCAACAAAATCATTCAAAATTTTTTTAAACCAAATATTTGTATTTGAAATGAAATTATCACGAAATTTAGGAATTATCACAAGAGATTATTATGAATAAAGGAATCAGAAATATATGGATATTGTTTTTAGAATTTTATTTATCATATCATTTATCATTTAACTTAATGATTCAAAAAGAATCGTTTCAGCTGATATTTTAAATAGTTGAATGATAAGTAGGAATTATTTTTGAAAGAAGCATTAATTCATTTTTTTTACGTTACCAATAAATATGGAAAACGAAAAGATTCGTATTCGATAAAGTGGAACTTCGAGTGATACATCACAACTATTGATGGCAGATATGATGCTTCAACGTGGAACATCAAGTGTTACTTGCTTTCTCGAACGTGAAACTGCAAAGTGGAACTTCGAATGATACATCACAACTATCGATGGCAACTCAAAGATGATAAAGATGACAAGCCTCATCTAGGATTAAATATGACCACGAGATCGAAAACAAACAAATATCATAAGAGAATGTTGTAATTGAACTTTGGAGAGTTGAAGATAGTGTGAAATCGTTGAGATTGAAACGATTAGACTTTGGCGAAACTTATCGCTAATGCTTCAACGTGAAACTTCAACGTGCTACGTGCTCGAATTCTTCTTCTTCTTCTCTTTCACTCTTACTTAAACTCATCGTTTTCATTTCATCATTATCATCTAAATTATGTTTACATGAAATGATTATGGTGGAAAATTTTAGAAAATCTAATAAATTATCAGAATCCATTTCCAGACTTAATAGAAATGTCCTAAGCACTAGGACATTTATATGAGATTAGGGTCTTCTTAACTGATCTATTTTCATAAGTAACAAGATGGATACTTACGTTCTGCGGCATATAGATATTTATCTTCTGCGACGTATGGATGCTTACGTTTCCGCGATATATGGATGCTTACGTCTGCGACGTATGGATGCCTACATTCTGCGACATAAAGATGCTTTGTTCGAAAATTTTTAAAAATTGTTCGAAATTTTTATACTTAACGAGCGTTTTGACACATGGCTGAGTGGTCTAGTGGTATGATTCTCGCTTTGGGTGCGAGAGGTCCCGGTTTCGATCACCGGCTCAGCCCCATTTCTTTCATTTTTAATTTAATCGAATCTTTGATATTTGCTGCTTCGTCATTTGGTTTCAGTAATGAAATGACTTATCAATCAGAAGATAATTTAGACACCTTGTCGATAGTAGTTTTGAATTCTTTTTTAACACCTAGAATTTGTCGAGAAGATATTGCAACATGATTTAATAATTCCAATCTTTTTGTATCAGTGAAGTAATAATTTTTCATTCTAAAAGAGGAAACTGAAGACTGCCTTCTGATTATCAGAGATAACGAATATATAACGAATAAATCTATAATATTAAAAAGAATCTAATTATCAGAGATAACGAATATATAACGAATAAATCTACAATACTAAAAAGAATCTAATTATCAGAGATAACGAATATATAAGGAATGAATCTATAATACTAAAAAGAATCTGATAATCAGAGCTAACGAATATATTATCAGAGAATGAATTTATAATACTTAAAAGAATTATTAAACTTCAGCTTTCCAATAATCTAATAAATTCAATTCCAATTCATTATCCTAAAATATATCGAAAAAATAAAATTAATTTAAAACAAAACAAAATTGCTGGAAGAATTTTTTAATTATCAACAAAATTTTACGAACAATTAATTATATTTTATAAGTAATTGATGAAATTATTTGCAAAATAATTATCAATCTTTCCTAATTAGAATAATTTTTACTTTTTATTTTTGTTTATTTTTTTTACATTCTTAAATATTTGAAATTATTTACTAAAAAAGGATATATAAATATAATTAAATTTCGTTACAATGTCTTTTAATCGATTACTTTTTTTTTCAAAAATTAATATATTTATTGCAGTTTCTGAAATTTGTTAGAATTAGAAATAATTCGGTCAATTATGATATGTTATTAATTAATTTATTTCTTCCATTATATATATGTATATCGAATTTAGGATCGAAAAAAAAAAGAGTTTTCAAGTTTTTATTTAGTATTCATAAAAACTGATATACAGTTATTATCAAAATAATCCAATCAAATATTATATAAAGCATTGTTACGTAAAAAAAAATAATCATTTTATTGTTGATCGAATTACTTAAAAAATAAAAAAAAAAATTGATTTAAAATCAGTACATATATAATATAAATTTAATTAATTTGCCAAATGAAAAAATAAATAAATGTAAATTCAAAAAAATTACTAAAATAGGAATGAAATTTAAAATATTATTGAAATCAATTATTTCAATAATATTTCATATTTAGAAATCAAAATTGTAAAAACAATTTTGATTTCTAAATTCATTTTTTTTTTTTTTTTTGTTAAATAAATTGATAATATAATAAACGAACGAATAAAATTAGAAAAAAAAATTGTACAAATATATATATATAGCAAATAATACAAATAAGTAATTACAATAATAAATAATAATAATAATAATAATAATGATAATAATAATAATAATAATAATAATAATACCAATAAATCACAAATATATAAAAATAGAAATGAAATATATATATATATATCAATTCAATTCAATTCAAATACGACTAAATAACATAAAATATACCAATTCAATTCAATTCAAATACGACTAAATAACATAAAATATACCAATTCAATTCAATTCAATTCAAATACAAATAAATAACATAAGATATATCAATAAATCACAAATATATAAAATAGAAATGAAATATATGTATATATATATATATATATATCAATTCAATTCAATTCAATTCAATTCAAATACGACTAAATAATATAAGATATATCAATAAATCACAAATATATAAAAATAGAAATGAAATACATGTATATATATATTAATTCAATTTAATTCAATTCAAATACAAATAAATTAATTCATCAATTCTATTTTATTCAATAAATCATACAAAAAATAATTGAATGCATCTATGTAATTTTACAATGAAAATATTTGCTACAAATTAATTAGTACAATTTGAAAATTTAATTCGATCATTTTGATGGAATTGTTGAAAATCATAAATTGCTCTTTTTTTCAGAAGACATATTGAACTAATTGAAAATGTTATTAAAAAGTGAAATAGTTGATTGCATATGTAAATTGTTGAAATTTTCGAAACTTAGCCAAGGCAGAAATTGTTGAAATCTTGAAGTTAGCCAAGGCAGATTAGCCAAGACAGAAGTTGTTGAAATTTTGAAACTTAGCCAAGGCAGAAGTTGTTGAAATTTTGAAGCTTAGCCAAGGCAGAAATTGTTGAAATCTTGAAGTTAGCCAAGGCAGATTAGCCAAGACAGAAGTTGTTGAAATTTTGAAACTTAGCCAAGGCAGAAGTTGTTGAAATTTTGAAGCTTAGCCAAGGCAGAAATTGTTGAAATCTTGAAGCTTAGCCAAGGCAGAAATTGTTGAAATCTTGAAATTATCCAACGCAGATTAGCCAAGGCTGAAGTTATTGAAATTTTGAAATTAGCCAAGGCAGGATAGCCAAGCAGAGATTGTTGAAATTTTGAAACTTAGCCAAGGTAGAAACTGTTGAAATTTTGAAACCTAGCCAAGGCAGAAGTTGTTGAAATTTTGAAGCTTAGCCAAGTTTGTGATATAAAGCTTTCAATTGCAAAAATTAAATGAATTCCAAAAAAAAAATCCAAATTTCAGAAAGATTTCACAAATAATTCATCGTTTTCTATTCATTATCAGTTAGCACTATCAGAATATTCAATGATTATCAATTAATTGAGGAAAATTTTTCTTTCAATTTATCGTTTGCTTTGACGAATGCTTTGTTACATCAAACTTTTCTCGACAATTAGTAGCATCTGAATGCTTTGTAACATCAAACTTTTCTCGACAATTAGTAGCATCTGAATGCTTTGTTGCATCAAACTTTTCTCGACAATTAGTAACATCTGAATGCTTTGTAACACCAAACTTTTCTCGACAATTAGTAGCATCTGAATGCTTTGTAACATCAAATTTTTTCGACAAATATTTCCATCAGTTGGAGTATCATCGAAAGATTTGACGAGATTTTGCTCCATCTGGATAGCTTCACGATCTGCAGCACGAACATCATAACGATGACCACGATGATGCACTACAGTACTCCATAATATATCATGAATTTTTGTTCTGAATTTAAATCCTTTCAATTAATAATTTTAGCTAATAAATAAGTTCAATTTGTTAAAGTTGAAAACGAAAATTTTGATAAAATTTAAACAAAAAAAAAAAGGATCGTAATGATAAAAATTGATAAAAACGAAATGATAAAAATTTGAACAAAAACGGAAGTATGCTTGGAATAAAAAGTTTGTAAAATTCAATGATTATCAACATGTTATCAATTAAGTTAATGATAAGTTGCATTCCATATTTTACACAATCATAGATTTTTTCTTATCACATCTGCAAAGTAAAATTATGATATTTGCTATGTATAAATAACAAAATTCCAAATTTTTAAATTTGAAAAAAATTAAAAACAATTTTCAAATTTTTTTCGAATCGAATAATATATGCGAAAAAAAAATTTGGAAAGAACTGTAATTTGAATGAAATAGAAAAGAATAATTAATATGTTTGTCATAAAATATTTTCGAGAAGTGTAAATTATGCATTCTATATTAAAAATTATAATTCAAAAAAAAACTGATAAAATTAAGGAGGAGAAAAAAAAGTGATAAAGAAAACAAACTTGATTTCAAAAATATAATTCAAAAAAAATGATAAAATTAAAGAGGAGAAAAAAAGTGATAAAGAAAACAAACTTGATTTCAAAAATATAATTCAAAAAAAAAAGATAAAATTAAAGAGGAGAAAAAAAAGTGATAAAGAAAACAAACTTGATTTCAAAAATATAATTCAAAAAAAAATGATAAAATTAAAGAGGAGAAAAAAAAGTGATAAAGAAAACAAACTTGATTTCAAAAATATAATTCAAAAAAAAAAGATAAAATTAAAGAGGAGAAAAAAAAGTGATAAAGAAAACAAACTTGATTTCAAAAATATAATTCAAAAAAAAGTAATAAAATTAAGGAGGAGAAAAAAAAATGATAAAGAAAACAAACTTGATGATAAAATTAAGAAGGAGAAAAAAAAAGTGATAAAATTAAGGAGGAGAAAAAAAAGTGATAAAGAAAACAAACTTGATTTCAAAAATATAATTCGAAAAAAAAATGATAAAATTAAGAAGGAGAAAAAAAAGTGATAAAGAAAACAAACTTGATGATAAAATTAAGGAGGAGAAAAAAAAGTGATAAAGAAAACAAACTTGATTTCAAAAATATAATTCAAAAAAAATGACAAAATTAAGGAGGAGAAAAAAAAATGATAAAGAAAACAAACTTGATGATAAAATTAAGGAGGAGAAAAAAAAGTGATAAAATTAAGGAGGAGAAAAAAAAAGTGATAAAGAAAACAAACTTGATTTCAAAAATATAATTCAAAAAAAATGATAAAATTAAGAAGGAAAAAAAAACTGATAAGGGAAACAAACTTAATTTCAAGGAAACTATCTCTTCGTCGTTTTTTTGGGAGTTTTTGATAAGCTATCTCTTCGTCGTTTTTTTGGTGTTATTGTTGAACTATCTTTTCGTCGCTTTTTTGAAGTTGCTGATAAATTATCATTCTCGATATTTTGTAGCGATTTACGAAAAGTTTCGGTTTTTTCAATGATCATTTCCGAATGTTTATTTGATTGTTTTTTCATATTCATCCTATCTCAACTTTCTTCATTAATTCATCTGGAATCATGAAAAAATATTTTTAATTGAGAAATCTTGATAAAATAAGACGTAATTCATTAAATTGATTTGATATCGAGAATCGAATATTAGGATGATGCAACTAAACTGATATCATGATAATGAAGTGATACTTCTTGAATATGCATTATCAGAGCTAAAAGTCATTTGAGCTAAAAGAATTTAAAATATCAATATTCTGAATATAAAATATACAATAATTAATTAACTATCAACTTTCAAATAATCATCCAACATTTTGATATGATAACAAAATAATAACAATAAATGAAGAAAAACTTTTACCCCTTTTAAAGATTAATTTAAATATATTTCGAAAAAATAAATAAATAAATGATAATTAAGTGATAAATTTGTATGATAATCAATGAGAAAGCATCTCTCGAATCGATGACAAAGCATCTCGACTTCTACCATCATCGTTTATTTGAATTATCATGAATAGAAGAATATAATGATGGAATGAATAAATATGAATATTGTTTTTTCTTCTTTTTTTTTTTTTTGTTATATTAACCATATGCCGCCAATAATAATGATGAATAATGGTCATTAAGAGGTCAAATCATAGGTCAATCTACCGATTACACATGTATATTTTACCTGTTTTACCGGTTATGAATCATAAATGTAAATAAATTATGACATATACAAATTCTCGAGAAAATATGCCGATGATGATTTCATTTAACAGAAGTTCTTTATTGCAAAATAAATATGGTTTATTGATCTGGATCAAATTTTGATAATAATTAACTGATATTGATCATTTCAGTTATCATATTGCTCTTGACTATGCCTAATATAACAATTCTCGAGAAAAATGTATGCCTAATATAACGATTCTCAAGAAAAGTGTATGCATAATATAACAATTCTCGAGAAAAGTACCTTTTGCAAAGGATCAAGCAATAAGTTGCTTATCACAAGATAAATGAGGAGAATTGAATCGTACTCTGCAATATAAACTGGATTGACCCCTTCATTAAAAAGGTCAATAACCGATGCATTTCTCTTGATTCTATCAAAAATAAAAAAAAAAAAAAAAGAAAAAAAGGATTTAATATTTATCGACAAAGAGAAATTATTAGAGCAAAAATTGAGCATATTTGTTAAAATTATACTGATCAAAATTAGCTTCATCATTTATCAAAATTCTCCTTATCAGTTGTAAAAATTAGCTTAATTTTTTAGAATTATCATGAATGGAAGAATTCTTTGTAAATATAAATGAAATTAGCTTAATAAAATTAGCTTAAAATTTATTCTTAGATATCTGAAAGTTAGAAAAGGATCAGATTGATATCATTTATCTTTACGATACGATATTATTATGTCATCAACTGATCGAATTCAAACTTTCTTCGATTTAACTGCTAATGGTACTCCAATTGGACGACTGGTTTTTGAGGTTTACAATTTATTCGTCAATTTCAAGCATTATTTATCCTAAAATTTTACTCTCAGAGAAATTAATTAATAACTATTTCGAAATATTTCATTATTATTATTATTATTATTATTATTATTATCATTATTATTATCATTATTATCATTATTATTATTATTATTATCATTATTATTATTATTATTATTATTTTTCCAAATTATAAT
The DNA here is from genome assembly GCA_008729115.1 of Dirofilaria repens. Lineage (NCBI taxonomy): Eukaryota > Metazoa > Nematoda > Chromadorea > Rhabditida > Onchocercidae > Dirofilaria > Dirofilaria repens. Next base: position 58,240 of record SNRZ01000190.1, read on the forward strand.
TATGAGAGGAAGGAATTGAAGTATAAAAAATAAAAATAACGATCATTATTATTATTAATACCATTATTATTATTATTATTATTATTATTATTATCATTATTATTATTATTATTATTATTATTATTATTATTATTATTATTATTTATTATTATTATATTATTATTATTATTATTATTATTATTTCTCCAAATTATAATTATGAGAGGAAGGAATTGAAATATAAAAAATAAAAATTAAATAAATAAAAATAACAAATTTCAATTTCTCATCAAACTCATCCTTTTCATCCCTTCCCATTTTAAAATAAATTATTTTAATTAAATTCAAATTAAATTCCACTTAAATTGATTTCTATTGTTTAATTCATTTTTTTTTTTTCAAAAAAAGTTGAGAGATGATATTTGCCCGAAAACTTGTGAAAATTTTCGGGCACTTTGCACTGGCGAAAAAGGTTTTGGTTATAAAAATTGCATTTTCTATCGTGTCATACCTGGATTTTGCGCATGTGTAAGTTTTTTAACTTTGTTTAACTTTGTTTAACTTATTTTACCTGTAAATTTAATTAAGCAAAAATTTTATATGATTTGAAATAGTTCAATTGAAATAGTGTACAAATGGATAGATAAGTGATTATTCGTGATAAAAAGTCATAAGGTCAAATTTAAAAAAAAAAAATTGTCTCATTTCTGGATTTTGTGCATGTGTAAGTTTTTTAACTTTGTTTCGAACTATTTTACCTGTAAATTTAATTAAGCAAAATTTTTATATGATTTAAAATAGTTCAATTGAAATAGTACACAAATGAATAGATAAGTGATTATTCGTGATAAAAAAGTCATAAGGTCAAATTTAAAAAAAAAAATTGTCTCATTTCTGGATTTTGTGTGCATGCGTAAGTTTTTTAATTTATTTCAAAATAATTTACCTGTAAATTTAATTAAGCAAAAATTTTTATATTGATTTAAAATTATTAATTGAAATAGTTCAATGCACAGATAAATAGATAAGTGATAATTCGTGATAAAAAGTCATAAGGTCAAATTTAAAAAAAAAAATTGTCTCATTTCTGGATTTTGTGCATGCGTAAGTTTTTTAATTTTTTTCAAACTAATTTACCTGTAAATTTAATTAAGCAAAAATTTTATATGATTTAAATTTAAATTATTAATTGAAATAGTTCAATGCACAAATAAATAGATAAGTGATAATTCGTGATAAAAGTCAAAAGGTCAAATTTAAAAAAAAAAAAAAAAAAAATTGTTCATTTCTGGATTTTGTGCATGTGCAAGTTTTTAACTTTGTTTCGAACTATTTACCTGTAAATTTAATTAAGCAAAAATTATATGATTTAAAATAGTTCAATTGAAAATAGTACACAAATGAATAGATAAGTGATTATTCGTGATAAAAAAGTCATAAGGTCAAATTTAAAACAAAAAAAATTGTCTCATTTCTGGATTTTGTGCATGCGTAAGTTTTTTAATTTTATTTCAAAATAATTTACCTGTAAATTTAATTAAGCAAAAATTTTATGTGATTTGAAATTATATGATTTGAAATTATTAATTGAAATAGTCAATGCACAGATAAATAGATAAGTGATAATTCGTGATAAAAAGTCATAAGGTCAAATTTAAAAAAAAAAATTGTCTCATTTCTGGATTTTGTGCATGTGTAAGTTTTTTAACTTTGTTTCGAACTATTTTACCTGTAAATTTAATTAAGCAAAAATTTTATATGATTTAAAATAGTTCAATTGAAATAGTACACAAATGAATAGATAAGTGATTATTCGTGATAAAAAAGTCATAAGGTCAAATTTAAAAAAAAAAAATTGTCTCATTTCTGGATTTTGTGCATGCGTAAGTTTTTTAATTTATTTCAAACTAATTTACCTGTAAATTTAATTAAGCAAAAATTTATATGATTTGAAATTATATGATTTGAAATTATTAATTGAAATAGTTCAATGCACAAATAAATAGATAAGTGATAATTCGTGATAAGAAGTCAAAAGGTCAAATTTAAAAAGGTCAAATTTAAAAAAAAAAATCGTTTCATTTCTGGATTTTGTGCATGTGCAAGTTTTTAACTTTGTTTCGAACTATTTAACCTGTAAATTTAATTAAGCAAAAATTTATAGGATTTGTAATTTCAGTTAATAAGTTCAATGCATACATGAATAGATAAGTGATAATTCGAGATGAGAGATCAAAAGGTCAAATTTTAAAACGAATGAAATATATATTTCTAGAGTGGTGATTTTGAAACAAATAATGCTAATCGAAATGGTGGATATTCGATATTTGGTGAGAAATATTTGACGATGAAAATTTCATCCTAAAACATGATAATCGTGGTGTGCTATCAATGGATAAATTATGGATGGCCTGATACTGTTAGTTCACGATTCTTTATTACTTTCGATGAAGCTCCATGGTAAGCTTATTTTTACAATGATTTTTATATTATCATATTACAAATTCTTCTTATCTTACAATATTTATGACTTTTGATATTAATTTATAATCAGTAAACTTTATCAATTATCTTTCATTGATTATTTTTTTCTTAGTAATACTTTATTGTGTTGTGTTTTTTTTTTTTTGTTCAAGTTTAAAAAAGTAAAAGAAAGTTTAGTTTTTTTTTTTTTAAATCACAATTCTGATTCTTTATTTATAGGTTGGATGATTATCATGTAGCATTTGGTAGATTAATTGATGGTTTTGATACATTAGATCGCTTAGAATCATACGGTATCCTGGAAGGATACGGTGCACAAAAAGGTCGTACAACTGCAACAATTATCATTCAGAATTGTGGTCAAATTTTATGAATGCATGTTTTTTTATTGTTAAATAGAAAAATGACTGATAAGAATATAGCTAATGGTTAGCGAAATGATCGAATAAAATAATGTAACTTAGTTTGATCATTTATGGCAAGAAATATTTGATTTAGAAAGAATTGATTTCTTTATCAATTATCCTTTTAGTTATAACCATTTTATCAATCATCTTTCTGGGTGTAACGCTCTTATCAGTCATCTACTTTCCCAAATGTTATCAGTAATTTCGTTTTTTTTTTTTTTTTGCCCCAATTTAACAACTCAATTATCACAATGTCGCTCACTGTCGCAATATCGTTAAATTTGATCGCTAAAATGAACCTTTTTCGGTTAGCAAGTAAACAAATAAGTTATCGACCGAAATTTGATATATGATGTGACTTATCACTTCTTTCGTCAATTGCTATTTACCACATGCCAGAATCATATCATTATCATTATTGCTCTTGTTGCATAGTATGTTCAGCTTAATCGGTTTGATCAGATTAACTGATAAAAATTTATTAAATTTTGAAAAGCAATGATTTGATCAAAGGATTAAGAATGATTAAATGATTAAAAATGAACTGATAAAAATTTATTAAATTTTGAAAAGCAATAATTTGATCAAAAGATTAAGAATGATTCAATGATTAAAAATGAACTGATAAAAATTTATTAAATTTTGAAAAGCAATAATTTGATCAAAAGATTAAGAATGATTAAATGATTAAAAATGAACTGATAAAAATTTATTAAATTTTGAAAAGCAATAATTTGATCAAAAGATTAAAAATGATTAAATGATTAAAAATGATAAGTAAAATTTATAGAAATTTATAGATGTAAAATAAATTAAAAAGCGCTTGATAATAATTCATTTAAAAATTCTTATAAAAAGGTCATTATGCAAAAAGGTTAATGAAAAATTAGAAAAAAAAAAATTTTAGCTCCTTTTTTTTTTTGTTCTTATACATATTTAATGATTATTTTTTTAAATTTAAATTTTAATTAAATTTTAATTTGTTTCTTTTTTTTTTGGCAAATTAGAAAATAAAAATTTATTGAAATATTAAAATATTTTAAACAATTCAGTGCATTTTATATTTTAAATTTGATATTTTTAAACGAGTAATTTGATATTTTAAACAATTCAGTGCATTTTGAAATATTCTAAAAATAAAATTAATTTATTTAATTCATTTCATTTTTTTTTTTTTTTTTTGTTAAATTAATTGTTGCTGATCGATTGTTATCGATAAAATACTGATAAGTAACATTAGGCAAAATCGTTTGAACAAATGTATGCAAAAAGTGTATAAATGATATGAAATGAGACGGATAATTAATTGATTATGCATCATCTGTTTGAATAGAATTAATGGTCTTAGAGAGAGAGAATCGATGATGATAATGATATATATTCGTTTAGCGATTATTTGATAAAGGAAGAAAATTCGCTAATTTCTCCAGTATATACTAATAATTGTTATATTGATTAATCGAATTAACATAACTGATAATAATAATATATTTGATAAAATGATGAGTAAAATTTTTGCATACGACAATCAGAGATATGATTTAAAATTTATTAATTTATTTCCAATATTAAAATTTATTAATTTATTCCAAAATTATTATCACTTTTTTTTTTCCGCAAATTCAATTTCTTCAATGAAATTTTTTCTAATTTTTCCTACATTTTACTCATTTCAAAAAAATAGAAAATTCGTTTTAAAAATTGAATATTTCCTAATTTCTGCTAATATTTATTACTCAAAAAAAAAAAATCATTTGTAAAATTATTCAATAAAAAAAAAAAAGATCTCAGAAATCATCTAAAAAAGAAACGACTGATAAATCAATTAACTAATATATTCGACGAAAATATCTGAAAAAAAAAAACGACTGATAATCAATTAACTAATATATTCGACGAAAATATCTGAAAAAAAAAACTGACTGATATATCAATTAACTAATATATTCGACGAAAATATCTGATAAAAAAAAACTGACTGATATATCAATTAACTAATATATTCGACGAAAATATCTGATAAAATATCTGATAAAAAAAAAAAGAAAAAAAAAAACGAGAATTTAAGCGATAAAATTTGTTCAACACTACGCTAGCATAATTTATTTAAAATAAAAAAAAAAAAACAAAAACAAAACGGTATGAAAAAAAGTAATAAAAAAATATTTGTATATATTTGAATCCTTCAAAATCATCGTATATTATAATGCATAAATAATGAAAATCCAATATTTATCAATAATAATTGATTAAATGATAATGAAAATCCAATATTTATCAATAATAATTGATTAAAATGATTAAAAAAAAAAAACAAAATATGAAAAATTCCTTTATTCTTTTCATAATAGCAAAAAAAGAAGAAACAGAAGAAAACAAAAAAAAAAAAAAGAAAAATTAAAAATAATATAATTTTTTTTTTTTTTATTGCATTTTAATGAAAATTAATTATTTCAAAAAATAAATAATATTAAAAAATTTTAATAAAATATTTTGATTAAATTATTAGAAGAAGAAAAAGAAAGAAAAGAAAAAGAAGAAACAAAAGGAAAGCAATTTTTTAAAATTTAAAATAGCAATTGATGACTTATTACAATTAATTAGTAATTTCAAAAATTTATCAAATATTTCTCTCTCTCTCTCTCTCCCTCTTTTTTCTCTTTCTCCTCTCTCTCTCTCTTTCTTTCTTTTTCTTTTCATTTATGTACGTTGATGACTCATTAATTCATGTTTGATTGCTTTTTCATCGATATCAGAGATATCACTTGCTTGTACCTGCATCAAACTTTCCAAACCCAATGTTGCTTTTAAAGCACGAACCGATGATGCATATAACATACGTCTACGTACAGGTGCTTCATCTGGACAACTGTAACAAATGAATTTCATTGATAATGATAATGATAAAAGATAGCAAAATATTTCAATTAAATTTATCATTGCTAGAAAAAATTATGCCTGAATTATCATCCTAAATTTATCATCTCTTTGTAAAATAAAATCACATAACGAGAATTGATGATAAATATTGGAAGAAAAAATTTCAACCATAAATTTTATAAATTCTCGAACATCTGATGATTGATTGTTAATGATATTATCATTAAAATATGATAAATTCGATATTACATCTAAACTTTTAAAAAAAATCAATATATTCTAAAATATTGAACTAACCATCTAATTAATGATAAAAGATAGCAAAGTATTTTAACTAAATTTATCATCTCGAGAAAAGCACTTACTAAATTTATCTTTATGAAATAAAAAAATCACATAACGAGAATTGATAATAAAGTATTCGAAGACAAAAATTTTATAAATTTTCGAACATCTGATGATTGATTGTTAATGATATTATCATTAAAATATGATAAATTCGATCTTACATCTAAATTCTTAAAATAGATCAATATATTCCAAAAAATATTGAACTAGCCATCTAACTAATGATTTTAGTAACTATTCATAAATTTTCGAACATTTAATGATTAATAATTTACCAGAAGAATATAGCAAACTCGATGCTATATCTCTTCTCAGAAAGATCAATCAATATATTTTAAAGTTTAAACTATCTATCTAATTAATGATTCCAGTATTCTCTTTGTTTAGCCAATACGCAACGGAATGTTATTGCTTTTCTCGAGAATTTCCTAAATCTTGCTCTAATATACTTCTAAGAAGCTAATAGCTATCACCTACATATTCTAATATTCGATCAAGTTTAGAAATACCTAAATTAATCAGTTCTTGATCATACCTAAATAATCAGTTCTTGATCATATCACACTACTCTTATATCATCGAATATTAATAACATGAATATTAATATATTTCAGATTCTTGTCTTCAATAAACTTTCTTTATTCAAGATTGAACTTATTCTTAAATAAGTTAATTCATTTATTTCTCATGCCCTCTCTTTCTTTCTCTCTCTCTCTCTCTTTCTCTCTTCTTCAACAAATCGAGAATATGAGTTCGAGAGTTTATTTTTTCCATTCATAAAGTTGAGTGGAAAAATATTAGTGAAATTTGTCATTAATTATCTTTTATTTAAATTATAATATACTGCAATAGATTGCAAACTAATGACTTACTATTGCACGAAAACAACTTTGGTAAGTCGAGATGCAGCATCTGTACCTTGTCGTTGAACTTGCACTTCAACGTCTACTGCAGCGTAACGACATTCTTTACCGTCACCTACACTTTTCCGTATTTCCTAAAATTTAAATTTCATAATTCTCTCTTAATTTATTGATAATTTTTTCAAAACTATTTTACAGTATAAAATACATCGACATTTTACTCTTTTAATTTTAATTTTCTAAACACTGCTACAGTACATGTCGCAAAATATTTACGATACGAATCTTCAAGAGATACAGTATGACAAACATAAATAATAAATGAATGAAATTCAAATTTACTTTATAAACAGAAACAAAAAAAAAAAAACAAATAATGAAAATGAATGTTGAGCAAATTTGTATTACTTAAACATAAAACTATTACTTGAAATACTAACGCATTACCATATATACTATAAACTATTTACAGTAAGAATTTCTCATCGGCATTTGATTTTAATTTTCTAAATGCTACTACTGTACATGTTGTAAGATATTTACGATATGAATTTTTAAGAGAATACGATACGAATTTATGCGAATTTTTAAGAGAATTGATAATTTTTTAAAAATTAATTTATATCATATAAAAATTATTTCACATATAATAATAATTTCTAAAAAAAAAAAAAAAAAAAAAATTGTAATTAACCTCAACAAATTCAGAATACGGTGCATTCTTATTGCCAATTTTATCAACAATAATTGTTGTATCATCATCCGAAATTCGAAATATTATATATGAATGTTGATGCTTCTGATGCAATTCATCATATGCTTTCTTGCAACTTGCATCAACTTTTACACCTGATGCCTGCAAAAGGTAAATAAAAATTTATATTATTGTTTCATTGCAAAAGTTAATAAAAATTTAATTTTGATAAGCATTACTATATTGAATGATAAGAGATATAATTCGAGAATTTAGCAATCGTCTAACATTATGAATGAATATGCAAAGATGGCTAAAATTAACATCTATTTATATGGTATTATCGGAATCAGTTTCGAAGAACTATGCTTATTGTACGAGATAAATACATTCTTTAGATAATTATTATCATTAAAGCGAAATTGCTATCATTAAAGATAATTATTATAATCATTATCATTATAGAGAAATGAACAAAAAAAAAAATATATCATATATTTTAATTCATACATATATTTATCATTGATTTTAAATCATACAACAATTCATTTAACATATTTTTTTCCTAGTCGCTAAATTGTTTTAATTTAATGCTACTCTCTCTGTTCATTGATAAATCTCAAATATTTGATTATCAATTTACGTTATCAGCAAAATCCTTAATCATCATTCATACTATACTATATATATATAAGAGAAAAAAAAAGCATACCATTGCAGATCAGAAATGCAAAATTCAACTGATTGATTCATTTAAAAATTACAAAAAAAAAAAAAAAAAAAAAAAGCAATTTAAAATATGTGAATTTTATTTTGAGAAACAAGAAAATTATTCGTATATTTTTGATTTGAAAGGATAGATGCTGATAAAAACTGCCGAAAATTATCAAATCTCATCATCATTATCATCATCATTCAAACATGCAAAAATTGTATAGCTTTATTTTAGCTTTCTTTTCACACTCTGTATATTAATCTATTTTGCCAGACAGATGAATGCTTTAAAAATCATCAAAAGATAAAATTTTTTTATTAAAAAAAAAAATTACAATTATAATTTAAACGCATAAAAAGAAAATAAACAAACAAAATCACACAAATGCAAAATGGAAATGAAAAGATTTTTAAAAAAAAATCAAAATAAAAAATAAGAAAAAACGAATAATGTTACTAAAAAAAAAGTAAACACAATTAATAAATATATGTAAGCAAAATTAGTGAAAGAAAAATATCAAAAAATATTTTAATTTTTACTTAAAGAAATTCGAAAATTTGATCATAAATGTTTAGTTGCAAAATTTCAATATATGCAAAAATTCTTAAATTAATATCATATATTTTTAGGATTAGTAAAGACAAAAATTATCGCGTAATTTCCATCTTTCTTCTCTTACTCGATTACAAAAAGTTTATTACAATACGATGAAAAGTAATATTTGCTAAAATTTAGTTATCCAAGAAAATCATTCTCGATAAAACAAACTGTTTGCTAGAATTTAGTTATCCAAGAAAATCATTCTCGATAAAACAAACTGTTTGCTAAAATTTAGTTATGCAAGAACGTCATTCTCGATAAAACAAACTTTTTCGCCCTCATGTAAATAAGCCATAAATAGCTAATTAAACGATCTGAAAACTACATAAGATAGTAGCAAAAGCTTAAAGACAAAAAAATCGCAACAATCATAAAGCATAATTGTAATACGGACAGACCAGAAATGCTGATTAAAAAAAAAAAATAAACAAATATAATTTTATTGTAATTTACCGCTAGTTCTTATCTTATCATTATCAAAAAGTAGAATGAAACTTTTTTTAATGAATATAATTCAAAAAAAAAAAAACGAACGAGTAAATTTCTAATCAAAATACAAAAATATTGAACGTTACTTTTTCACAATGTTAATTTTTGGGTTAGAATAATGAGAATAAAAAAAACACTCATTGTTAACATGTGAAATGAAATGTAATCATTAATTTTATCACTGGCATAGCACAAAATAAGTAATCAAACTTTTAATTAAAGCACTTATCGATCGCCATATTTCTCAGTAAGCTTTGAAATCAATTCTCTATGCGACATTTCAGATTCATCGGATACCTGAAAACAATTAATTTGTATGCATACCAATTAAAGCAATTATCAAAATTATAGCAATAGAAGATTAAAAATTTTCAAGATGAAAATAGTATTTAAAAGAAAATTGGCCTTGAAATTTATCTTTTCTTCTTCGAATTTTTTTTTCGCAAAATTGAGAGCAGTTAATTTATCATTTTCATCTTAGAAGATATAATGTGTTTAACTGTCTGTCAAAAAAAAAAAAAAAAAAAAAAAAGAAAAAGAAAAGAATGAATGAAAAAATATTCAGGATAAAAATAGAGAAAATAAATGAATAAAACTGATTAAAATTAGAAAATTAATTCTTTTTAATTTCTACAATTATGATGAAATATTAAAATTATGATAAATAAAATTAGAGCTACCTGAAATTGAATGATTTTCTCAGTACCAAGTGATGCTTTAATTGCTGATGCCGATGAGGCATAAACCATTTTTTTTTTAATCGACGAACCATCCGGACATCTGAAATTGATTGCAAATAGAACAATATATGTATAAAAATTAAACAAATTCAAATATTTCTATATCAATTATTTTTATGAAAAAAAAAAAAAGAAAAAACTTTTAATTGCCTCAAAATTTTCAAAATAAATTACAATGAGTATTGTGTAATTCAAATAATTGCTAGGAAACAACTAACATTTGGAGGAAAACAATTTTGTCCATTTTCGATGTACCTGCACCAACTCTTGAGCATGTAAATTTGAAATCAAAAACCGCATATCGACAATCCTTGAAATTATCTGTCCTTTCTCTCAAATCTTCCATGAATCGTCCAAATGCTTCCTTCGAATTCGTTTCATAATCATCCATGGTCAGATCTAATTCATCTTGCGTTACTGCAGCTTCAACAACCACTTCACGATCCTGCGAAAAATGTAAAAGTAAATTGTTGGTATTATATTTTGATTTCAAATAAAATTTCCTAATGAAAAATGTTTCCACGATGTGAACATTACCTAAAACTTTGTCTTATCACAAAAAATTATCTTCTCATAACTTTTTTCTTTTTTTTTTTAAATCTACAGGAATTTCGCTGAATAAACACTTTTAAATAAAAAGTAATAAAATTCTTCGTATTTATATATAATTGTTAAATAGTTCTTATCATTTTCAAATGTATCAAAGCATATAAACGAAAAATCTGTGATAAGAATTTTGCTTATTTATATAAGTTTTTTTTTTTTTTTTCATAACAGTAATCATTTGAATTTTACCTAAAATTTCACTAAAATTTTTAGTCTATTCAACATAAATGATATAGTTTTATCCTATCAAATACAAAAATATATTGATATGATATTTTTGCGTATATTTTTGTATTTGATAGGATAAATATATAATTGTTAAATAGTTCTTATCATTTTTAAATGTATCAAAGCATATAAACGAAAAAATCTGTGATAAGAATTTTGCTTATTTATATAAGTTTTTTTTTTTTTTTTTTCATAACAGTAATCATTTGAACTTTACCTAAAATTTCACTAAAATTTTTAGTCTATTCAACATAAATGATATAGTTTATTCCTATCAAATACTCACAAAAATATATTAATATGATATTCAAATACTCACAAAAATATCATATCAACAAATTCATCATTCATTCTAAGCAAATGAAAAAAAAAAAAAAAGAAAGAAAAAAATTTCAAAATAAAATTATCAACCTCGATCTTAAACAGAATATATCGATATTCTTTGCTATCCGAAAGACGTTGAAATGATCGTTGAACATCAGGATTAACGCTAACTCCGGACGTTGACTGCAATAAAATTACAATAATTAATAAAATGCATTTATGCAATTAACAAAAAAAGATTAAAAAAATTTTCAAAAAAAAAAAAGACATGCATTTAAGAAAAACACATCAACTGTTAAAAAAAAAAAAAAAAAGATAAAAAAAATGTCTAAGTAAGTAAGAGAGATTTTAATGGAGATTTGTATTAGCAGCACTGCAACACACATTTTCTTAGCAGTTTTATTAACAATTTCATAGGTGTATTGTTGAAAAAAATTTTTTTTTTTTTGAAACTTAATATTCTTTCTAAATATTCTCAAAAAATATATAAATCAAAATTATCATTTCTGAGTTGCTAAAAATTTTATGTCTTATCATATCAGAAGAATAGATGATTGTCTGTTGATTTTCACAGTATATAGAAGGTAATTTATGATTAATTGATTATAATCATAAATTCAGCATACATTTTTATTTGTTTTAACTTGATTCGTATATTAAAAGATATGATAAATTTATTCTAAACTTTATAAAAATGTGTAAAAAAAAAAATGAAAAATCAAAGTTATAATAAATCTTTAATTAAACATCACATGATTATACGATCATAAATTATTATCAATTAATTATCGAGCAGCTGAATCAACTAATCATTTATGATAATAATTAAATTTAAAAAAAAAAAAAACTAATTCCCAAAAATTAAAAAATGCTTTCAATTATTATCTAATGCAAATATATTCATTAATCTTTAAAAAAAAAAAAAAAAAAAAAAAAAAAACAATCTCAAAAATTAAACATCATTTATGCATTCTGAAAATCTATAATTTAAGCATGAAATATTATAAAAAATATATTTCTTTCTCAAGTAAACATTCTCTCTCATAAATATTTTCATTTATATAAATTCTCAAAAATGTATGAATTAAAATTATCATTTCTGAATGTTCAAACTTTTATGCCTTATCATATCAAAAATAGGTAATTTTTTTGCTGATTTCTTAGTTTATTCCATCAATGTAATGTAATGAAAAAATAAATGACATCTTATATAAATAGAAGAATATGAATATATATATTAAAATGGAAAATTTCCAAGCATCTAAAATATTTCATATAGCATATTAAAAATAAGAAATAAATCTTAAAAAATTTTCAAAAAATATCAAATTTTTTTTTTTCTTTTTTTTTTTTTTACACAACTGCTATATTGCAAATGTCATTTATTTTCATTACATTACATTGATGGAATAAAATCTTGAGAAATTGCAAAATCTATTTTAAAATTTTCGAGACTTAATCAATCTCTGGCACATTTTTTTTGCAATTCAAAAAATATTCAAAATATAAAAACTCACTTTTTCCAAATATTTCTGAAAGCAAAATAAACAATAGCTGAAAATCTACATAAATGAATATTCTAACAGAATATATTTATTTCCTGATTCATAATTCTTCTTTTATTTGACCTTTATAAATTTCTTTTCAGGATTAGAAATAGCAAAAAAAAAACTGTAAAAATAAAAATAAGTAATATTTGTGTATTTCGTTCGATCTTCTTATCTTCTTATAATCAATGATAACAGTTGTTCCTTAGCAGCTATAGTCATTTTTCCTTCATCATTTAGCTTTCACCACAACAAACGCTCTCGAAAGTAAAATCTCGACAGCAAATATCAATGGAAAAAACGAAATATTATTCTTCTATTTGATAAGTCTGATCACAAATAATGCTTAAATTTACTGATATTAATCAAGCATATCAAATATTTGCATATGTTTATTTGTCACCTTATCATTATATTATTTATACTTTTATTTGATTTAATAATGCAATCTTCAAATTTTCATTCCCAGCGCAGAAATAGCATAAAAAATTTAAGAGAGAGAGGGCATTAAAGAAGGATTTAAATATCTTTTCATCGATTGGAAAATAAGATGAAATTTCACTTTTCGTATCCGAATAAATGCAAATAAGAAATTTCTCGAAACAATGTCAGAAACAGTCAAAACGAAAAATTAATCGATTTTCTGATCATCTGCTGATATACTGTAAAAAGCAAAAAAAAAAAAAAACAATTCCATAAAGATATTTATCAATTATCAATGCTAACAATATAACAATCATTTGCTTATTTTTTTTTTATTTAAAGAAAAAGGCTATAACATAAATCTTCTGAATCTTTAGGAAAAAAAAAAAAAACAAAAACTATGAATCTAGAAAGCTTAGAAAATGGATTCATAACATTATCGTAATCTTTAAAATTTTATTACATTCATTTCATAAAATTATCGTAATCTTTAAAATTTTATTACATTTATTTCATAAATTATCGTAATCTTTAAATTTTATTACATTCATTTCATAAAATTGTCGTAATCTTTAAAATTTTATTAAATTCATTTCATAAAATTATCGTAATCTTTAAAATTAATAAAAATATTAAAAATTAAAAAATAAAATAAAATTATCCATACTAACCATTATATACGGTAGTAATGCAGATATTGATGATATCAATTCTAAAAAAAAAAAAAACAGATTCAATAACAAGAATACGATATGTTCGTTCCGTCAATTCGAGTTTTATTGTAAATAGCACAAGAAATCTGAAAATAAATATCTTGAATTTGATAAGCTGAAATATGTTACTTTCTAATTTCATCCACTTTCAATAATTAAACTATTTTGTTGTTATCAGAAATATAATCATATAGGAATAATCAATCGAACAAAAGCATAGAAATATCAGTTATGATATTTTTTTTTTAAAGATTATGTTAATATAAAAATTAATTTTATCATAAAAGCAATATCAATTAACATTCTGATTTTCAAAGTGATATTATGATAACAATAACAAACAACATGTGATTATTGATTGTTTAAGAATAGTATAATGGGAAAAATTTTAATCATCAATTATCAATTAAATATACTATTAAGCAAAGTTTTAAATAATATTAAAAAATATATATCCAAAAATAAGAAAAAAAATTATATATTTAATTTTATCATTTTCGGGAATGATTATGATGATTGCTCATAAATTATCATTTTTAAAAAATTCGCGTCTTTAAAAAAAAAAAAAATTTTTTTTATAAAAAAAAATAATTGATGCTTTTAAACGGATGAAAAATGTATCGCTTTATTTGGTCAATTTTTTTTTTTTTTTTTAAGAAAATACTATGCAAAGCAGAAATATTAGATAATCATTATCATTTATTAAATAATCATTATCATTTTAACAAACTAAGATAAGATATTATTTAAATTTTACTATTATTCTGAGTCAAATAAATATGAAAATAATTAATTCAAATAAGTATTTAATTTATAATGATTGAAAGCTTAGAAATAAGAAATGTTTTTTTTTCTTAAATATCTTATCTTAGGAAGTAAGATAAGATAAGATAAGATATTATCTTAGGAAGTTAGGAAGTAAAATAGGAAAAAAAAAATATTTTTTATTATTCTAATATTTCGTTTGATGAAAATTGAGATAGGAAATATGAGTATATCAAATATAAGACATATATATAATCATTTCATTTCATATTTTAAAAAATCATTATCAATATCAGCGATGCAAAGAAAAAAAATCAACGATGATTCTATATACTTAATTAATACATTTTAAGTAATTCATTCCCGGTACATCACTGCTCAATCTATTAATACTTAATTAACATATTTTAAGTAATTCAATCCCTGCAAATTCACTGCTCAATCAATTAATACTTACTTAATACATTTTAAGTAATCCAATCCCGGTACATCCACTGCTCAATCTATTAATACTTAATTAACATATTTTAAGTAATCAATCCCTGCAAATTCACTGCTCAATCAATTAATTACTTACTTAATACATTTTAATAATCCAATCCCGGTACATCCACTGCTCAATCTATTAATACTTAATTAACATATTTTAAGTAATTCAATCCCTGCAAATTCACTGCTCAATCAATTAATACTTACTTAATACATTTTAAGTAATCCAATCCCGATACATCCACTGCTCACCAATTAATACTTAATTAATATATTTTAAGTAATTCAATTCCAGCACATTCACACTGCTCCAATCAATTAACTCCTAAAAATAAATGAATAAAATCAATGTCGCTCTTTGTCACAAAAAAAAAGTGAAAAAACCAGTCGTTAGACTAAAAACGAATGAAATAAGAGAAAAGGGAGAAGAGAGAGGAAGAAAGTAAGGGAGAGAGAGAGAGAGAGATAAGAGTTGCATTAACATATTGCTGATAATGATGACGACGATAATGATGATGATAATAACGATGATGATGATAATAATGATGATGATGATGAACATTGTGGGTGAATTTTGTTCATTACACAGTATATATAGCGGATAGCATTTTTGAACTGGAAAATGCCAAAATAAATTGTTGAAAGAAGTCTACTACCGCCCATCTTTACATTTCACAATTACCGCCCACCTATATAAATATATATGTGTGTGTTCATCCACACACATCCACACACACACACACACACACATCCACACACACATACATATATACACACATATATATAAATATATAAACATACCGCGTCCCGCGGTAAATCTCAAACTTGCTATTGAAGTAAATTACTGATAAATTGATAAATTAATGATAGATAAATAGTTGAAATGAATGGGTACACATACACACACATACATACACACACACATATATATAAATATATAAACATTTGCGCTCCGCGGTAAAATCTCAACTTGCTATTGCAAATTGAAGTAAATTACTGATAAATTGATAAATTACTGATATAGATAAATAAATAGATAGATAGATAGATAGATGGATAGTTGAATGAATGAATGAATGGGTAAGAGGGATTTGTTGTTGCTCATTTGGCCATCTGTTATAAGATAGATATATATATATATATATATATACAACATCCAAACAATCATCTACTACTTCTACTTTACTACTATTACTACTACTACTCCTATTACTACTACTTCTACTACTATTACTACTACTACTCCTACTCCTACTACTACTACTACTACTACTCCTACTACTACTACTACTACTTCTACTACTACTCCTACTACTACTACTACCTTCTTTGATTCATTTAATCGTATCGGAGAATTTAGCTTAACTACTATTACCTCTCTTCAATATAGCACACATACACACACATACATACACACACACACACATACACATACACACACACACACACACACACACACATACACATACTAATAATATGACCAATATTCAATAACCCATCAATGGAATATAGTAGCCATTAAGAAATAGTAATCATCAATGAATGCACACATACATATATATACATACATATATGCATACATACATACATACATACATACATACATACATACATACATACATACATACATACATACATACATACATACATACACACTGACCATTACTAAATATCATTGTCCACAATTTTCTATTTTCTATATTTCTCTTTTTCTGTCCATTCTTATCTTTCTCGACATCATTGAAATTGTCGTTGTTGAATTTTCGGTCGTTGTCGTTGTCATCATCGTCGTCGTCGTTTTAATCAATGTATGATCATCATTTGCAACATTATTGATGACAACTAATCGCTTAATATCTATCCATCGATTGGCCGTAAATTTCCTTTGCTCCATAAAATTGGCCATCAATTTCTTTTGCCGAGAATATTGGGATGATACGAAATATATCTATCTTTATCGTGCATTTCATTTGAATTAATTAAACAGTCTCCTTGCTCTTAGCAATAGCAATAGAATTTTAATTAAACTAATGTATTTAGCAAATGATAAATATTCGAGAATAATATCATGATAAATATTCGAGATAAATATTCGAGAATAATATCATTAAATATGGACAAAAATGCGCTTTACTGAATAATTAAATAATCCATAATAGGCTTACGAAATAGTTTATATTGTATAAACCATATTGGTCTACTCAACCTATTTTATCAACCAATAATAGCAATCAATAAACTATCACAAAAATGATCATATCAAAAAATGAAAAGCACTGATAAAACTAAATTAACAATTATCTATATAAAAATTTATATACTATCTCAATCATTTCACTCCATTATAGTTCGATGATGAAAAGTAATTAAATAAATGAATCATTTACAGTAAAATTTATACTATCTGAATCATACAAATCATTTTATCATAATTTTCTGATTAGCAATAATCAAGCAAATAATGATATACCATTGTTACATACAAATCATTTTATCATAATTTTCTGATTAGCAATAATAATTAATTAAAAATGGCATATTATTGTTAAAAATATTTTTTTTATCAACAATTACTTCAATAAAATAATCTCGATTGTTAATTAAATGATTAAAATGATAATGATACGTAATTATGAACGAGAATCAAAAAGAATGATCAATAGTTGTCTTATAGAATGAAATGAATGATAAAATTTGATAATTATAGAAAATAAATGATAATTGATTAAAATTAGCCTGACAATAACGGATGATTAAAAATTATAAATGATTCAAGAATGAAGAATAATATGAATAATAAATCGATTTAATATAAATATTTTTATATTTTTCCAACTATTAATAGATTTTATCAAATCTATTAAAAAAAAAAAAAAGAGTACTGCTTCTCTTCTAAATGTTCTAATTATCATTTATCATTAATGGCAACTTTTCATAAAATATTGAAATACAATAACAAAATCAAAAATAAAATTTATCAATTTATCAGTATACAAAAAAAACAAAGTTTATCAATATATAATCAGCATAAAGCGTGATATATATTGCTAAAAAAATAATCAAGAGCATTTTCATCCATAAGAATTATCGAATTTCAATAATTCCTTCTTTTCATTCATTCAATTTTATTAAATCCTAATCAGTAAATCCTAATCAGTGAATTTTTCGTCTTTTAATCATTTTGAAATCCTTCTATCATCATCATTTTATCAAAAAATAAATATGAATATAATAAAGCTTAACAGGCTAAATTTTACCAATACAATCACTTTGTAATTAATTATTTAATTTAAATCACTACTTTAATTATTTAATATCATATCATAAAATTATAGATGTAAAAAATTTAACTTTATCAAAAACTTTAACTTTAACTTTAATATAAAATTAAAATTTTACGATACAAAATGAATAAATGAATTAGTTGAGTGGAAAAATTTTTACTTGTATTTAAATCATTATTTAATTAAAAATTTTGAAAATATATATTTCTTTGTTGAAATTATGATAATGATAAAATGTAGCATTTTTTAAAGTTTCGTTTTTTTTTTCTTTTTTTTTTGTTTAAGCAAAATGAATTGAGCAATTGATAATATTACGGAGGAAAGAAAAACGGCCAAAAATTAATTAACAGTTGTTAGAAATTTTTAAATTATTTAAAACAAAAATGCATTTTGTTAAATAGGAAGAGATGAAAATTGAAAGCTTTTTTTTTTTTTTTTTTTAATCTTTTTCAATCAAATAACAAAAATTTCTTATTTTTTTTTTGTGATAAAATTTTTTACAACTTTTCTTCATAGTATTACTATAACTTTTCTTCATTGAACAAAAATTATTACAAGAAAATTATTGTAATAATTTTGTTTTTTAAATACAAAATTATTATTTTAGTATCAGAGAGCTGAAATAAAATTTTGTCTTTTTGATTTTTTTTTTTTTTTTTACGAATAAAAAAAATTTCTTTTTAAATTTTATTACTACTATTACTATTACTGAAGATTTTTCAATTCATTTTAAAGATTTTTTAAAAATTTCATTTCAAGAAATCTTTTTTTTTTTTTTTTTTTTTTTTACTACTACTACTATTACTACTACTACTACTATTACTACTACTACTACTACTACTACTACTTTTACTACTACTAATTACTAAGTATTCTTCAATTCATTTTAAATTCTTTTTAAATTTTACTACTACCCAATTACTAGTAAATATTTTTCAATTCATTTCATAGATTTCCGAAATTTTCATTTTAAGAAATTTCTTTTTAAATTTTACTACTACTATTATTACTACTACTACTACTACTGCTACTGCTATTAGTATTACTATTACTAAATATTCTTCAATTCATTTTAAAGATTTTTTAAATCTTCATTTTAAAAAATTTCTTTAAATTTAATTTTTTTAAATTTATAAATAAAAAAAATTTAATTTTTTTCAAAATTTATAAAAAAAAAAAAAAAAAGAAAGATATTAAATTTCTTTTTAAATTTTACTACTACTATTACTATTATTAAATATAATTCAATTTATTTCATTGATTTTTTTATATTTTTAATTTTAAGAAAATCAAATACTTTTGCAATTTCATTCATTCTATATGTTTCTGAAAAAAAAAACAAAAAAAAAAAAGACCGAAATAATAATGAAAATAACGACTGGAATAGAAATAGAAAATAATAATAATAATAATAATAATAATAATATGCTTATACTTTAAATCAAAATATTGACGATTATAGATAACAAAAAAAAAAAAAAAAAAATATAAATAAAAAGAATTTAAATAAATTATTGAATGATAGAATTGTAACAGATATGTATAGAATTTTACTATAACTATTCATTTCTTTTAATCAATTATTTGTGATTTAAATTAAATTCTTTTAATAATTATTCCGATTTAAATTATTTAAATGATTAAAAAATATATATACTAATAAAATAATGATTTAGATCATGTATATATATTATATATATATATATATATTTATATTAAACATAGTTCAATTATTTTAATTAAGATTTTTGGATTATCACTGTTAACTATAAAATGCAATGATAAGCGAATTTTATAAGCAATAGAGAATTATTTCAACTTCAATGATAAGCGATATTTCAAAAAAAAAAAACTCGTTGCAAATCAATCTGTTCCAATATTCCTACATAATAAAAATAATTAGTAGAAATAGGCAACAAACATTCACAGATGATGATTCTGATTTAAAAAACTAACATGATCAAAAAAAATATATATATATATTTAATCTATCATATCACCTATCAATATCACCTATCATACAAATAGCAAACTATTCGATAATTTTAATAAGTTACTTAAAAGAAAAAACGTAATGATACTATATCATAATACTGGTAGCAAAAATTGTCAAAAATAATTATAACTGAAATGACAAAAATACTATCATTCTAAAATCCGAAAAAAAAAAACAAGAACAAAATGTATTATCTATGATGATCATTATCATTGATAATACAAGTAACTAATTATTCATAATCCATAAATTACTCATAAACATATACTTCATGTATATTATCTATGATAATTCATACGTATCTAATTCATAATCCATAAATTACTCATAATCTCGAATTCATCTCGAATAATAGAGTAACAGGTAAAAGGTGAAAATATTATCCATTTCATTTCGAATAATAAAGTAACAGGTAAAAAAGGTGAAAATATTTTCCGATCGAACAATAAAAATTTATCAAATAATCTCAGCAAAATTCGCCTATTAATAATCATAGATCAATCAATCAATCAATCAATCAATCAATCAATAATAAAACTAATATTAAAACTGTACTAACTGTACTATTGTCAATATTTTTGTTTGTCATATTATTAAGCGATAATTAACAACAATTAAAAAATAGGATACTGTATTATGACAAGTGCAATACTATATTATTATTCAATATAGAGCATATTCACAATTTCACCCTATCCTACCTACCTAACCTTCTATTTTTCTATATAATCCAAAATTCGCCCATTAATAATCATAGATCAATCAATCAATCAATCAATCAATAATAAAACTAATATTAAAATTGTACTAACTGTACTATTGTCAATATTTCTGTTTGTCATATTATTAAGCGATAATTAACAACAATTAAAAAATAGGATACTGTACTACGATAACGATGTGCATACTGTATGATTATTTAATATAAAGCATATTCATAATTTTCACCTTTATCCTATCTACCTAACCTTCTCCTTCTATTTTTCTTTTATATAATATAACAAATACAAATATTCTAGAAGTTTATAAAATGAATGATGCGCATTCCGCGAAAGATTTTTGTTTAGTTGCTCCAAAAAAAAAAAAAAAAAAAAAAAAACTGAGATTTGAAGAGGATAGAAATAAATAAAGATGATGATTGTTTTAGCACAATACAATTGATAGCAGATGTTCGTCTTCGAACAAAAATTTTATCATACACTTAGAGAAGAAGAGAAAATGACTAATTATCAATGAAGCGCGTTTTTTTTTTTTTTTTTTTTTTTTGTTTTTTCTTTTCGTTTCTTCTCAATTTTTCGATTAAATACAAAATGCATTTAGCAATGATAAGTAAGCATTATATATTTGATAAGAGATGATATCTTCATGGAAAATCTTGCAATTATCATAAAACTAATATAATACACTACAATTAAATTATGAATGTTGATAAACTTCATATTTCATTTATCAATTCGTTTATCGGATCAATACTAACATGTTTGCTAACTTATATTGATTAGTCTCATTTTCTCAAATTAAACTTAAAGCATATTGCTCATCAAGAGAGTGATTTCCAAATGTAAATTTGAACAAGCACTGGAACATTAATATATGGATATACACGATCTCAAATATATCACAGTTTACCAAGTAGTACGCAACATTATGAAAAGATATATCCCATGGCAATCACACATTTCAATGTATAAAACCCGATACATACCATAATAGAAAGTAATAAGAAATATAGATTACGATAATTGATAATTTTGTAACAAGAAAATGAATGACTAGATATTTAAGACCCTTAGAGAGTCTTAATAGTTTTGATTGTAGTTTTGAATAAAAACTTTACTGACTACGCAAAATATACAACATTATGCAAAAGGTAAGATACAAAAATTTTTACAAGATCAAAAAAACTCTAAATAAAATCCGGAATTAAAAAAAATCACTGGTACTTTAGACATCATAAGATAACGATAAAGCACACAAATAGTCAAAGTCGCATATAAAAAGTTCTCTGTACAGAAAATTTAAAACTTCCGAACGGTAAAAATAAGAATGCCTGTCTGCTTCAGAAAGACAAATTGCATGAAGGTTTGAGGTATTCACAACAATTTCAACAATATAGCCCAACAATGGACAATTGAAGACAACCAAATTTCTGCATCAATACATTACTGAAAAGGAAAAATAAAAATGAATAATATAAACTCAAAATTTTTTAAGTTTATATTTAAGTTTATAATTCAAATGGTTTAAAAAGAATCTTGAACTGTGAAACAGTTATCAGTTAAATAAATTGTAGTTAGGTTGCATAGTTCCAATCTAAATAGTTTTTACAACATTTTATGTTCTATATTATTCAGGAAGATAGATCAGAAATAACCAAATATTCATTACTTGTCCACTGAAAAAGCGTTCAAGGTTTTCCGGTGTGTCGTTATGCTTCAACATATTTTTGGACCACAAAATCAGTCGGAAAAGATTTTCTAGCTTCGGTGCAGAAGGTTTATTCAGCGCTTCGAGAATTGCACTGTTTACATCGTTAGCAACCTATAAATGATGAAGCAAGAATTCAAAAAAATCACAGTAATTTCCCTTGGAGGTATATTTTAATAGGGGAAGAAATGAGAATAAGAAGAATATAAGGATTACTAGAAATTATATAATTTTAAGGTTCAAGAAATAGCTCATAAAAGTAATGTTGGCATAATTTCGACTTAAGACACGTGGTATATTTTAATAGGGGAAGAAATAAGAATAAGAAGAATGTAAGGATTACTAGAAAATAAGGAAATAATATTATGAAGAAGAAAGTTTAATAATGATCAATAGAAAGCCTCCATGTTTCATTCATGCTGATCCAACTATGAAACAAACGTATGAGGAAGAATCGAGAAACGACGGAAAGAATGAAACTATCCCACCGCTTTACAAAATATTATACAAAAATACTATTAGTTTTGTCATCCTAAAAATAATGATAATAGTAAATGAATGAAAAGAAAAGCAAATGGTAAACCATTTGACGATGACTCATTTCCAATAAATATGTATATGGTGAATCTTCAGGTTTTTCAAAAGCAATCATCGCAAAAGCTTTTTGCATTTCTTTTTCCATTTCAGGATGTGCATCCACTTTTTCAACGATAGACTGTGTAAAAGCAACGGCTTCTTCTACCTGAAAATCGTACGCTGCTATTTCTTTCAATCGAATGCTTCACTAAATATTTATTATTTAATATAGCCAATATGAAAGCTAAAGCCAACCATTGGCTTATTTTACCTCCTATTTCAATTGTCAATGAATTATTAGCTGGCTGCGAATAAACGATATGTCTTACAAATTAATTTATTAATTTTAATTTATCGACATCCACAATAGAAATGATAACTGTATGAAACATATATTATTCCAAAATAAATGTCATTAAATTCCAAGAAAAAAGAAATAAGGAATAAAAGACGCCAATTATAAACTTTAAGATTATCAAAATAATTATAAAAAATTACTATAAAGCAGAATAAATAAAAGAAAACTACCATCAGCAATCTTTTAGAATCTTTTAAAAGTTAAATCATGACACAAATCGATTTTGTGTCCCAATAAGATCTTCGATTTCAATTAATAATTAAGCAAACCATGAACTATTTTTTAGCATTAGATAATTAAAGCATTCAATAAAGAATCAAGAATTGAAAAACAATATCTATCTTTGATATCAAACACTCACCATTTTACTACGAATAAGCTCAATGAGATGTTGCTGAAGTAAACGAAGATGAAGAACTGGATTGCGTTCCAATAAATCAGGTACAACTTTCAAAACTTTTTCAATTGCATTCTGTATCTAAACATTCAATTTAAAAGTTCAATCAAAAAATCATTGTCAAAGATGAAAAAGTAATCCACTTTTTATGCTTTTGTTACAACCCATTTTCTCCAAATTCAATAAACAATCTTTTTTACTATTTTATGTTCACGATCTATATAACTGATTTTTTTTTTTTGTATTCCGCATATTTAAAAACTATACTTTAGGTTTAGTTGGTAAAAATATTGGTCTAGATTAAATAATTCAAGAAACTGAGAGCTGATAATACCAAAAAAACGGCTGATAATTATAAATATTAATAATATCTACTTTCCCTTCCACAATATCATCACGAATACGCATCCGCTGATCCAGATTTTCAATTGCATCTCGTGGAAACGGTATAGCGGCATCTTCGCATAAATATTCGGCTGCCTCCCTATATCCCTGTGAAATCAGATAGTCCAATACAAGAAATTTCATACATTCTGGACTGAAAAAAAAAGCATCATATTATCTCTGAAATAAATTAATAAATCCAATAAAATAAAATAAATGATTTTATGTTAATAATATAAAAGAAATGACGTAAAAAACCAATGAATATTATCAGTGATTATGACATTAACAGAATTAGTTATTTTAGTTAATGATAACAATAAATCATATTCCAACTATGATACCATATTTCAACTCCATGTAATTTATACTTGTCGAAAAAAACATGCTTCACTAAACTACTACTAAATTATTAGCCTAGAAATTTTCGTCAAAATTTTCAATATAATGCAGATCAAATCATACTGATTGTTTTCACATATTTGAAATGTGTTAATATCATTTTATACGAATATCGACTTTATCCAGGTTTATTTTTAGCAAAAAAAAGAAAAGAAAGAAACCATATTATTTTCGGTTTAAGCTATAATTACACCGGAAATTTTCAAGAAAAATTTTTAAAATTTATAACTTTTATTTCTTTCATAAACTTTCAAGAAATTTTTTAAAATTTATAACATTTCATCATAAACTATCAAATATTTTAAATCAAAATTTAACAGTTAAAAAAAAAAAAAAAAAAACAACTAACGACAATTCATTTGCAACCATTGCCTGAAAACGACCGTACCATCCAATATCTTCTGTTGCATTATTTAATGTTGTATTAGCGGGAACTTCAACATTACCACTTTCTTCCATTTTTTCGCTTTTTTCTTTTTCTTTTTCTAAAAATTGATTAATTTTGAAAATGAAAAATTTTTTTAATGATATGAATAAAACTGAAACAAATGATTGAAAGATTTTGAAAAGATTATCAATTTTTCAACTAATTTTTAATACTTATTGAAATTCTCTCTCTTTATCATATCACCAAAAAGTTCATACTATCTAATCTTCTCAATCTTATTTCCCTGCTTCCCGCTTTCTCGCGATATCCTAATATAATAATGATAGATCGAAACTGTTGCTGATAAATGAAGATGAGTATATTCAAACCTTACTTCAATATTCATCTTATATTTCTTAACAATGAATAGCTTTTGTTACTTGATTTCAATCAAGAAAATTGTCAGATATCACGTACGTATGTATCAAATATCACGTAAATACGTGTCAGACATCACGTAAGTGTGTGTCAGATATCACGTTGTGCATGTTAATAATATTCCATAATCAAACATCATGCTACACCTATTACTAAAGAAAATTTGTGGACATTAGAAGTTGTTAGATTCTCTCGAAAAAGAGCAAAAAACTTTTCTGAAAATACACGTAGAGTATAACCTCAAAATCTTTCAAAACAACACGTAAATACGCCATATGCACGTAAATGAATCGAAATAAAACAACGTCTAACAACAACTATCTATCTAATTGTCAACACTCCGGCATCGTATTGTCATTTCGCCACGTTGAACTCCGCCTACTTGTGGCTATTCAACGTTAGAATATGCTATGACGTGTTTTGCGTCAGAATATGCTATGACGTATATGGTATTACATTGAATGAAGGATAAGGATACGTTTAATGGAAACGTGAAAACGTGAAGCATGTGTAACACACGGATGCCTATTACACACGTGTAGAAAATGCTCAAATAATGGTATCAATTTCCGTTCCATTTATGACTGACTCTTCATGTTTACACCGGAATATATTATGACTTATATGATATTACATTGAATGAATAAGAATACGTTTAATGGAAACGTGAAAACGTGAATAAACTCACGAACGTCTGTCACATACGTGTGTACACATTATTCAAGTAATGGCATTACATTTATATATACTTGCAGTATATATAAATGTATAAATGTATACGAATAGATATACGTGAATGCATATACATATAGAAAATATTGACGTACGTTTATTGCATACATAAATAAACGCACGAATGTCAATCACATACATGTGTACGTGAATGCGTATACGTATAGAAAATATTGACGTGCGTTTATTGCATGCATAAATAAACGCACGAATGTCAATCACATACGTATGTACGTGAATGCGTATACGTATAGAAAATATTGACGTGCGTTTATTGCATGCATAAATAAACGCACGAATGTCAATCACATACATGTGTACGTGAATGCGTATACGTATAGAAAATATTGACGTGCGTTTATTGCATGCATAAATAAACGCACGAATGTCAATCACATACATGTGTACGTGAATGCGTATACGTATAGAAAATATTGACGTACGTTTATTGCATGCATAAATAAACGCACGATGTCAATCACATACATGTGTACGTGAATGCGTATACGTATAAAAATATGACGTACGTTTATTGCATGCGCATGAGAATGTCAAGAAGATTGCAATTAAAAAAAAATTGAAAAATTACGCAAATTTAAAAAATTATTTGAATAGGAAAGCGTAGAGTAGAGTGATGAAGTGATGAAAATGTTGGGAATAAAAATATTTTCAAAAATTGAAATTTCTTCATTGCATTTTATTGTTACCTCTTGTTGTGGGTTGTATTCTTACCTGGTTTGTTCATCATTTATCTTTCCTACAACATTTATCTCTTGACCCTATGACCTTTATTGTTAACATAGCATTTTGTGAATATAATAGTTTTACACACTTTTTGGATTAATATCATTCTTGTAGGTTATGAATATAAATTCATTACTTACCTTTGCAAGCTATATTATGAGTTATAAAAAAATTATGTTGAAATAATCTTCGAGAGTGAAATTCAGATGTATTGTATTAGATGATAACAATAATCTAAGTTGAATTAATTATACTCAATAAAATTCAAGCTTATCTATTCTAGAAAGCGCTATAGTTTTTTGAAGTACGATATGATGCATGTTGTCTGATATGATGATGCATGCTATCTGATATGATGATGCATGCTATCTGATATGATGATGCATGCTGTCTGATATGATGATGCATGCTGTCTGATATGATGATGCATGCTATCTGATATGATGATGCATGCTGTCTGATATGATGATGCATGCTATCTGATATGATGATGCATGCTATCTGATATGATGATGCATGCTATCTGATATGATGATGCATGTTGTCTGATATGATGATGCATGCTATCTGATATGATGATGCATGCTGTCTGATATGATGATGCATGCTATCTGATATGATGATGCATGCTATCTGATATGATGATGCATGCTGTCTGATATGATGATGCATGCTATCTGACATGATGCATGCTATCTTCTGCTCAGCAGAAATTAGTTTGCATTTAGCATGCAGAAATGTATGAAGTACACAGAATAGTATGATGTAAAACAAATGCATAATAAAATTAATTTGATGATTATGAGTGATATTTCTGCTAGGAATATTAAATTTGCAATTAGATAACGAATAAATTCTTGCTACAATGCTTGGCTTTTTACAGTGCTTGGATTTTTACAATGCTTGGATTCTTAATCTGGTCCATATTTTTTCATATACATATCTAGCATACTCAATTCTGTTCGTGTAGAAGGATAAAATTTAAAATATGGCCAGTAACATTTACATCTCGATTATAATTTGCTTTAAAACATAAAATTTCTGAAAACTTTTCAAACTAAAAGTGGAAAAAAAAACATGTAAAATTTGTATTCAGCGATACAGTAACTGCAAGCTGTAAGGCACAATTAATCACTGAAGAGTACTGTAATTATAAAATACTGTAACCGTAAACGGTAATGTACAGTTAACCATTCATGAATACTGTAATTACAAATTCTGTAACTGTAATTTGTGCAGTTTATCACTGAAAAATATTGTAACTGTAAATTACATCTTCATGGATACTGTAATTACAAATACTGTAATTACAAATACTGTACAGTTTATCACTGAAGAATACTGTAACTATAAATTATATCATTCATGAATACTGTAATTACAAATACTGTAATTATAAATACTGTAACTGTAAGTTGTGCAGTTTATCACTGAAGAATATTGTAACTATAAATTATAAGATACTGTTGGCCATCATTGTGATAAGCATGATGCAATTTTTAGTTCATTATTTTAAAATATACGAAAAAAAAAAAAAAACGAATATTATTGAATAAAGGAAATTCTTGGCCAGAAGTACAAGAAATTTGAAGTTAAATGACGAAAAAGCGTTCGTCCAATGGTTTCATGTATTTTGCTGATGCTCGACGTGCTGTTTATGAAGCAGAAAATAAAGGTGTACATTTGACGGCGAAAAAAATTAGTCGAACGTGCTACACGTGATTGGAAAATGATGAACGATGACGAACGTCAGAAATGGCGTAACGAAAGTCGTCGACGTCGTAATGAGGTATGTAATTGCATTTTCTGATTACAAATTAGCAAATTATAGCATAAACTTTTTTTATGCAAAAAAAAAAAAAAAAAATGATAAATTGAGATTCATCTAAACTATCCTTATATCATTTATCAAATTTACATAATTTATCAAACGTAATCAAATGGTAAAAAAAATTAATGATAAATCATAGTTTTACTGGCTGATTGCTTCATACGAATATATCACCTGTTGAAGTATTATTATAAGAAGGTATCGTAAAATTTGTATTATTTAACGAGAAATTATTATTATTATTAATTATTTCAAATAAGCTAGATAATTCTAGCATATAAATATACCTCAAGCTACCCCAAAATACACTTCCATGTATATTTAATTTGTTTGATATGAACAAGTATTAAAAAAAAAAATTTATACTTAATTTTTAATGGATGAAAATTTCGAAAACTTTTTCAGCGAAAAATCATTATCATTATTAATCTTAACTTCCTCATTTTTTTTTTGACGTATGATAAATTTGTAAAATTATTAACCTATTATTTCAAATATCTTTTGAATAAATTAATAGTGATATGATATTAATTAATGTGATAATAAGGAAATAATAATACAGTAGGAATTGTAGTAACAGTTGAATGTTTAACTTTATTGTGATAAGAAATAAATTTCTATTCATTGTTTTCAGCGAAAAATCATTATCATTATTAATCTTAACTTCCTCATTTTTTTTTTGACGTATGATAAATTTGTAAAATTATTAACCTATTATTTCAAATATCTTTTGAATAAATTAATAGTGATATGATATTCGTTAATGTGATAATAAGGAAATAATAATACAGTAGGAATTGTAGCAACAGTATTAACCTATTATTTCAAATATCTTTTAAATAAATTACGGATGCTATGCCACTTACGTTACCGTAATACAAACTACTAACACCTGCATCGATAATGGAAATACAAGTTGATTGTGGCATTGTTTTTGTAGATATCAATTTTATTATCATTACCATTTTGTAGATATTTTCATTATCATTGTCAACCTGTAGACATCAGCTTCATTGCCATTGTCGTTTTTTAGATATTTGTTAGCTTCATTATCATTATCATTTTATGATAATAACTTATCATAATTTTACAGAGACAAAAGAATAAAACTTAAATTAACAATGCAAAAAATAAGTAAAATAAAATTTTTTGTTAAAATAAGAGATAAAGTTTTATCGTTGAAAAGATTGGAAAATTATTTGTAACAAAAATAAAAGCATTAATTTATGAGAAGGAAAATCAATTTGATTTGATTAGGAAGACATGTCTTAACTTTTATCATCCAGATAAAACATTCTTACATTGTTAACAATTAAAATATATATGTTTATCATATATATATAGTATATGTACATACATATATCTGATAAAAATTTTCTGATAAAATTTCTGATAAAAAAAACTTACATTTGTTATAATGATATAATTTATTTGTAAAATTTTTTCATTTGAATTTAAAGCAGCTCTAAATTTTAAATAGTTCGAATCTAAATTTTAAATTTCTTAAATCGAACCATTTTCTTCTAGTCGAGAAATAATTTTTATCAAATTTAATTTTTATTGAATGCTATTCTCTATTCTGGCAAAATGATAATTTAGTATGAGCAGCAAGTTTATCAAATGCAATCAATTTCGATTACGAATAAATCAAAAACGCGACCGTTATCAAAATTGGAATTATCACTACAACCGAAACCATTTTCCTACAGACTTACGGAATCAAAGCGTAAATCACTCCGTCAATGCATTTATCAGAAATTGATTTGGCGAGAAAAGGAAGATATGGTTCGAAAAATTTTTCAATATTATCCTGAATTGCAATAATGTTATAACTACATATGGTTATATAATCTACCATACTTTTTTAAAATGTATGTACTGTACAAACCGTAGTAACTACCGTAGTACTACACTAATTTGTGCAAACTGCACTTTCGTGATGCTTTCTCCAAACTACGCTTCATTATATTGCATAAATCGAGTAAAGCATAGTTCACTAATATGGAATAAATAAGTTTGGTGTGAGAAAATATTCTTCAGAAACCATAAATATTCGGTAGGTATCAGAGCTCAGTATCATATGACACAGTATAGAAAAATGTGAGCAAGATACTGTACTGCATAGTATGCAGAGTGAGAATATTCTTTTCGTTACCATATCATTACATAATATGATATGCCATCTACCATAAACAACTAGAAGATCTACGGTATTTTTCTATGATAAGCAAATAAAAGTTGAAAGGAGTAAAATTTGCATAAAGCACAAAGAAAATAATCATTGAACAAGAGCTGCTTTCGTTTGTATTATATGATAAAATCAAAAAAAAAAAAAAAATTCTTTTTAGACGGATGTTTTGGCTAAGAAAAGATTCGGAATGCTTACAGTACGACCATACTGTATTTTCGAATCAAATAGCAATGGTGATGAGTTAATTTGTCCACCTGCTGAAATTTGCACATATGTGATGAATGTTAATGAAGGTATTATTGATAGTGAGCGTATATTGATATGTCATGATTATCCTCCAATTAATCAACAATTTTATCAATTTTCTCGAATTTCAGGTATATATATATATTTCAGGTATATATATATATATTTTTTTTAAATTTTCAATTAAAATAATAAATAAATAAGGATGTTATCAATGAAATAATTGTTAAATTGAAAAAAAAACAAAAATAATAAATAGATAAGAATGTTATCAATGAAAAAATCAAAAATAATAAATAGATAATGCTATCAATCTTAGGCTTAAGCTTAGGCATAGCGCTTAGGCTTAGGGAAATAATTGTTAAATTGAAAAAAAAAAATTGTTTTTGGAATTTATCTAAAATTAATCAAAATAATCAATTAGATAATGATAAGAGTAGAATAATTGATGAGATAAGAGTGAAATAATTGATATAATTTTTATCTTTTCAATTTTATCATAAATCATAAAATAACTATTCATCGTTAAACTAAAAAAAAAAAAGTATTTTTTTTTTTTTTTACAAAAATAATTTTAAATAATATTTTTTTTTTTTTTTTATAAAATAATCTCAAATATTAATAATAATCGTAAATAACAACAATAATCTTAAATAATAGTTAAAAAAAAAAAAAATTTTTTTTTTTTTCAAAATTTTCAATTAAAATTTCTAAAATTATTTAAGTGTTAATTAAGAATAGAAAAAAAAAAAGAAATTTTTTTTTTTGAATATTTATTTAAAATTTGTAAATTTTTTCTAGAAAATGGCTTTACTGATTTATCACAAACATCAAATCATTTAAATGTTCATCATGCATGTCATCGTATTGCAAATGAAATGCGAGGTTGTTGGTCGAATTTAATTTTGGTACCAGCATCACAATATCAAAGTTTAGCTGCAAGTTTAGCGTGGATTAAGCAAAAACGTGATATTGCGTTAAAAAGTAATGAAAACGAAAATTGAATGATTTTTTTGTTATCAGTGAAATATTTTTTTTGGAATTTATCCATGATTAATCAAAATAATGAAATTTTTTTTTTTTTTTGCTATCAATGAAATAATTGTTAAATTGAAAAAAAACAAAAATAATAAATAGATAAGGATGTTATCAATGAAATAATTGTTAAATTGAAAAAAACAAAAATAATAAATAGATAAGGATGTTATCAATGAAATAATTGTTAAATTGAAAAAAACAAAAATAATAAATAGATAAGAATGTTATCAATGAAAAAATCAAAAATAATAAATAGATAATGCTATCAATCTTAGGCTTAAGCTTAGGCATAGCGCTTAGGCCTAGGGAAATAATTGTTAAATTGAAAAAAAAAAATTGTTTTTGGAATTTATCTAAAATTAATCAAAATAATCAATTAGATAATGATAAGAGTAAAATAATTGATGAGATAAGAGTGAAATAATTGATATAATTTTTATCTTTTCAATTTTATCATAAATCATAAAAAAACTATTCATTTTTAAATATCAGGAGATACAACATCAATTCGTACCGAACGTCTAATATGCATGGAAGATATGATTGCTATTATTGGACGTATCTTCGAGACTGATGTTGATGATAGCGCAAATTGGGAGCAAAATATTTCAATGAATTTACGCTATGCATGCGATTTGCATGCTGCTGCACCTAGCAAATGTCCAGTGGTTATTGGAAAATCTGCATGGTAACAAAAAAATAAAAAAAAATCTGATTAATTTTATCTTATCAAACATAATTAAAGATAAAAATTAATTGTTACGCAAAAATTCATATCATTATGAAATGATATCATATCAAACTATAAAATTTATCAGTTGGAAAATCTGCATGGTAACAAAAATAAAATAAAAAAAAATCTGATTAATTTTATCTTATCAAACATAATTAAAGATAAAAATTAATTGCTATGCAAAAATTCATATCATTATGAAATGATATCATATCAAATTATGAAATTTATCAATTCCATTTATTATGTAAGAAATGAATAATTTCAGCCAACATTTTCTTGAAATACTTCGAAATTTGGCAAACAATAATTGTCGAATAGTTGATGAAGGATGTATGCATGAAATTGGTGATACAAAGCGTTATTTGAATCCAATTGCACGTCCAGTACGCTGTAATCATATCAATCCATTTCAAGAAGCATCATATAATGATATAAATGATAAGCATACAAATAATGATGAACCATTCAATTTAATCCGATTACGCACACGTATGTTTTATTATTAGCATATGATTTTGTTATCAATATTTTGAAGAATTTTTTCTTTTGATATTCGTTTTTTTTTTTTTTTTTTTGATATATAATTAATTCCAATTAGATATAATCAGTACCGTACTTTGCAGCTGATAAGATGCAATATGTAACAAAATGGTTAAATTCATTAGATATAAATATTCCAATGTTAGAAATTGATAATATTGAACAAGATGATTTCCATACCAATTACTCAGGTAGCACTTTGATAATCTCGTTAATTTTATGCTAATATGATTACTGATTGTAATCTGTAATTAATTAATAAATTAATTAATCTATTTATTTATTAATTAATGTAATCTATAATTAATTAATAAATTAATCTATCTATTAATTAATCTATTTTTATTTATTAATTAATGTAATCTATAATTAATTAATTAATTAATCTATATATTAATTTATTAATTATAATATAAATACAAACTTAATCTATAATTTATTAAATCTATTAATTCATTAATTCCAGTAAAAAATATTAGCTTTTTATACTGGAATATTGCGTTAAAATTTATTATATGCTTATCATATGCTTATCATATGATTGAATATTAATTGATTGAATATGATTGATTGTAAATTATATTTTATATTGGAATATTGCGTTAAAATTTATTATATGGTTATCATATGATTGCTTATCATATGGTTGAATATGATTGATTGTAATCTGTAATTAATAAATCTATCAATTTACGAATTGCAATAAAAAAAATATTAACTTTTAAATTTACCGTAAACAAGCTTATCGTAGTTTACCGTAAATATTTCATCATTTCAGCATTTACGGAGAATCTTCAGAAGGAACTTTTCAATGGTACACATCCATTACAACTTTGTTGAAAGAAAAAAGCTATCAAGAATTATTCCGCGTCTTCTTCAAATCAAAAATATCACATTTATCTTGCGACAAAATGATAATATTTATGATAGCGATGTCGCATTTCTACGATACAATCTATCTTGGCTATCTATCTATCTAAACTCACTTCTGATCAACTTTATTCAATTATTTCATGCGTTTATTTTTTTTTTTTATTAATAATATTTATTTTATTTATAAATATAAATTGCTTTAATATTTTGAATACACTTAAATTCAATTTTCATAGCAATAAATGTATGAAATTGCACAAGACGACAGATCATTATTTAGAAGGCAAATCAATATTCTGAATAGATCAACTCCTAATTCTCGATCATAATTAAATAACTTTCATCACTCTCACTATCACACCTAATTCTCGATCATCATCAAATAACTTCACTCTACTTCACTATCACCAATTCTCGATCATCATCAAATAACTTTATCTACTTCACTATCACCTAATTCTCGATCATCATCAAATAACTTCACTCTACTTCATTATCACCTAATTCTCGATCTCATCAAATAACTTCACTCTACTTCACTATCACCTAATTCTCGATCATCATCAAATAACTTCACTCTACTTCACTATCACCTAATTCTCGATCATCATCAAATAACTTCACTCTACTTCACTATCACCTAATTCTCGATCATCATCAAATAACTTCACTCTACTTCACTATCACCTAATTCTCGATCATCATCAAATAACTTCACTCTACTTCACTATCACCTAATTCTCGATCATCATCAAATAACTTCACTCTACTTCACTATCACCTAATTCTCGATCATCATCAAATAACTTCACTCTACTTCACTATCACCTAATTCTCGATCATCATCAAATAACTTCACTCTACTTCACTATCATTGTGATTCTTTATCTAAGGTGAATCAGAAGATTGTTATATAATTTAGATTTGAAATTTTGATATAATCAAATATATCAAAAATGTTTCTGATTCTATTAGATCAATAATTAAATCATTAAGATAAAATTTCCATTGGACCTATATAATTCTATCAAATCTGTAATCAAAGCATTCAAATCGGATTTCCCAGTAGATCTATTATAATTCTATCAGATCAATAATCAAATCATTCTATCAGATCAATATTCAAATCATTCTCTCAGATCAGTATTCAAATCTTCCTGTTGGATCAATAATCAAATCGTTCTATCATATCAATAATCAAATCATTCTATCATATCAATAATCAAATCGTTCAAGCACAAAATGAATTCACTAACAGTACAGTAATTCAGTTACTGTTCAGAGGATATCGAGGCATTAAATACTCAATGAGACCACCCACGAAGCTTTCGGAATGATCAGTAAGATGGAGAAGGATCGAAAATATGAGATAAGCCAAAAATGTGGGGTCATGTCAGGGTCATGATAAGATCATGATGATAGGGTTATGATAAGTTTGAGAATATTTGGATAAGTTAGTTAGGTCATCGTTACGGGCACATTTATGTAAATGATGCAAATAGGCTAGAATGTGTAAATTGATGTTTTATCCTAGATGGTAAGGCATTTAGCAGCAGTAGTTATATTTCACTGATAAAATTTATCATTTATCTAAAAAGTTATTTTTTATCAGTTTTTCTTTTATTCTTTTTTTTTTGGTGTAAAATTTTAATCGTAAATTTTTTTTTAAAATTTTCATTACAAATATAATTTATTACTGAAATATGGATTTTTTTTTTTTTTTTTTAAGAAACATACAAAATAGATGATATGATAAATATTCAGAATATATCAGCTGATGATGATGATGATAATGATGCTTTATCATCTTTATCATATTTTTTTTTAGAATTATGCTTTATTTATTTACACGATGCATTTTTTGATTTATTTATTGATTAGAAAAAATCTTTTCTTAAAGTGTGAATTGCATTTATGCAAATTTAGCGAATTACTATATGCAAATTATTGATGCAATATAGTGATAAGATTTGCTTGCTAATCTATGTTTATGTAATTAGAATTTAGGATGAAAATATCATTTTTTTTTTTTTGTTAAATTTAAATTTTTATCACAAATTAATTTGAATAAGCATTTTTAGGAAATAATCCGATCAGTTTGGTTTTTTTTTTTTTTTTTTTTTTTTTTGCATAAAAATTAAAATATTATTTTTATTTTGATAAAAATAATATTTCATTTTCAATTAGTGATAATATTGAAGTACGGCAGCTTATAGTATTTTCCGATAATATATATATTTTACTTAGTGAATGTAAGTTTATTTGAAAATTTATAAACTTATTTTAAATTAATTGGAAATTAAATAATTAATTTTAAATTTTAGTTTATTTAATCCATTCTTAGATTTAAATCTTTTTTTTTTTTTTTAAGAAATTATTATAAATATATTTTATGTTTTGTTTAAATTATAACAATTTCTGAGAAAAAAAAATAATAATCTAGAAATTCTTTTTTTATTTTTTGCCTTATGATTATAATTATTTTTATTAAGAATATTTGATAGTTTAGTATGCTTATTTTAAGATGTTGTGATAAAATTATCAATTGATATTATCAGTGTTGATCGATTCATTTGTCAACTTGGCTTGATTATTTTAGCATTCATCTTATATTTTTGAAGCTGATTCATTTTAGACTTACAATCATTAATTGAGGGCCAAATTCTTTAACAAGTCAAAGAATTCTTGGTTTTTTTTTTTTTTGTTATCTGATATATGTTATCATAAATATCAGAAATCTTAAATTATGCAGAATTTTTTAATCATATCATTTAGATGACTAGTTTATAATAGTTATCAGAGAATTAAACGAAATCAAATTTGTAAAAATGAACTAAAATTGCCGTAAATTTCATTCGTCTTCTTATCACTTAAATTTTTTAAAATCTAGTCCTACGATATATAAATTCTAAATTATCATGCAAATTTTGACGTCATAATTTTTTAAATTTGCATAAATCTTTTTGCACAGCTAAAAAAATGATATCATATCATCAGATCAATTTTATTCGTAATTTTTTACTCTTGTAATCAAGTACTTGTAAAATATTTCAAAAATTTAATATTCATTTTAATCTGATAAGATTATTTAGTTGCTATCATATCATTTGGGTAATTAATAAATTTTAATGTTTTCATTATCATGAATTCTGTAAAAATTTGTTGCTGCATTTATTTAGATGTATGCAAAAAATTTATGCAGCAATAATACATCTAATATGAAGCATTGATTAAATTTTTCATTAATTACAAATATTAGTATATTTCTTGTATCGATATATTTCTGTACTGATAACCCATATATCATTTTCCTGTTTGCAATTCAGAATTAAGCATTTAATATCAAGACTCTCGAGACCATTCTTACTTTCAAAAAACAATGGATATGTTAACATTAATATTAAAGTTACAGGTAAACAGTGGAGCACTGATAAGAATGATGGCATTGGAAGGAGATGTACGAAGAAGAATGACAATGATGAATAATCGAATGCATCGACCATCAATACCAAATAATCCTTCATATCCATCTTTTCAACGATCAGCTTATTCAGTAAGTTATATCTCGTTACTAGCCTTATCAGCCTTATCAGTAATTTTTATCAGTTATTTATTTAACGAAAAAAAAAGATGGTTTGAGATGTTACTGAAGTTTTAAATAGATTTCGACACTTTGATTTTAATTTTTTCCTTTTTCTCTGTAATAATTGTTAATTGATTGATAAAGTAATTATAACTCGTATAGTCGAATTTTTATCTGTGATTAATTTTTAAAATTATCAAAATCATGATCATGATTATGATAAACGATCAAAAAAAATCATGATTATAATAAATGATTTATCTTTATTTGATCGTTGTAAATGATAAGAAATATTTCATTCATACTGCTTTATCTTTTTTTTTTTTTTTTGTTTTAAAGTTATCACTTCTGTTTTCAAGGTACCACCGTTTATGCTTAATCCATGTGTATCGTCGGAAAATGCGCTCATCAAAATCAATTTTGAATGATGGTACAATTAATTCATCCAATTCTTCTTCTATCAACTCTTTACAACATCATTTTTACGGGTATTTATTTCTTATAAATTTTTATCAAAGATCTCATCATGTATACCTCATCAATTTTCTTATCATTTAGAAATTATTATTAATTTCATAATATTTTATCAGTATAATTTGGTAATATCGATAAAGCATATATTTATATTATGTTAAGCAATGATAAATGATAATTATCATTATTTCTTCAAAAACGGAAAAGTATTTTCCATTTTGTTATTTAAATTTTTCTGTAAGAATTTATTACATATTTTTTAATGTATAAAATAACTTTTTATTGATTAATATATCTCGAATAATGCTGGAATTTTATTTAGTGGTTCGGTACTGAAATTTTGGTGATAAAGGTGAAAATGGTAACGGAAATGATTATACAATATTTATGCCGCGTGATCAACCTTATCAAACATATGCTTCATGGTCACCTACATCATTAATTAATAATGCTGGTAATCCTACTTAATTATTGATAATGCTCAACATCTAAACAATATAAATAATATAACCAAATATGTTATCAGTGTTT
The DNA here is from genome assembly GCA_008729115.1 of Dirofilaria repens. Lineage (NCBI taxonomy): Eukaryota > Metazoa > Nematoda > Chromadorea > Rhabditida > Onchocercidae > Dirofilaria > Dirofilaria repens. The sequence goes on from SNRZ01000190.1 coordinate 97,682, forward strand.
AATAATCAAATAGGTTATCAGTGTTTAATAAGATAGATTATCAGTGTCTAAGGTAATCGAATAGCTTGTATTGTTTTTTTTTTTTTTTTTTTTTTACTCGAGATTCATGGATAATGATTGTGCTATTTGCTTATCTTTTAAATATACAATTGTTATCATATCATCTATATTTGTTGCATAAAATGAATTTTTCTTTTGTAAAGACTTAAAAGATAGGAATTTTAAATGAAACATTAGTCTATATTTAAGGCAATTTACGCAACAAATTTAGTATATACGATGCTGATTCACTGATAATTCTTTCAAAATCTACTGATAATTCTTTCAAAA